>JARJDS010007445.1:0-19607 GCA_030264155.1 Atheta pasadenae
CAAACACTCCAGCCAGTTTCAGTAACGGAGTGGTAACTGGAACTCTTAACTTGCACCATGAATTCGAATTGAATAAAACTATCAAAAGAGTTTACGCCATCGCCGCCACCGCCAACGCGCATTACGTATATTATGCATGCGCGCGAAACTTTTCCATCTGTGCCCGCGGGGCACTCGTTCGTTCGTATTCATCGTCGGAATCGCAAATTGCGGAAAGCTTTTCAATTATACAATTAAAGGGAATTCGCGTGGATTGCGCGCGGATTTAATACTTTGAGTCGCTGTCGCAGTAAAAAAACACCCGCAACATATTAATACATATTTAATAGGATGACATTAACGTGCGATGTCAAAGCGCGCCGAAGCACGAGATGGAAAGATGCGGTGATAAATATGTGCGGCGTGCAGAAAATCCGCTTTAAAAAGGTTTTCGAGTGAAAAGAGGGGTCGAGTGGCTGGATCTGGATGGGTGGTTGGGTTGTAGTGGCGGCGCGTGTTCGGCGCTCGCGTATCGCATCAAAGACTTATCTGCGAAGCGTGAAGGGTTGCGATGGCGACACCTTATGTCAGCGCTAGTGGAGTCGTCGCTTGCGGTGCCGCTTACGTGCCTTTTTTGCTCGCATGCACTCGCTACTGCAAGAAGAGATCATCCCTTTAGTCGGCGCGAGCGCACGTACGTGCCGCGACCCGTGCAGACGTGTGCAACCCCCGGCGTTGCTACACTTTTATACTTTTGTGCTTTTCCGGTTTACAAATCGAGCGCGACGATGAAACCTCACAAGGGAAACGATTTGCGCTCTGACGGCGACAATAGGATTAATCCAACGACCAAACAAACGACACAAAACCGGACAAGGACATAAATAATCAACAAAACATTATTACCCCACAATAAAGTCAAAACTACAATAGTAAAGTTTAAAAAACGACCCATACGTTCATAGAGGATTTTACTTGAGTGTGGCTTGAGCTTGAGTTCAGGGATGAAATCCTGTGGAGTACGGCAGGATAAAACCCACAACCGGAACTCCTAGTGACACCTAGCAGCGTTTGCGCCAAGCGAAAGAATCCTCGAGTCGAGAGCTTATCCAAACTTGGCAGCAAACAAGCGCGAGCGGGCCGCGATCGACCGACGACGCGTTTTATCGACCTTCCGCCGAGATACGCCGGCCCCCACGGCTTGCTTGCAGCGTGCCACACAACGCACCAAACCAACTCAACGAACGCGCTGCGGCGCCGGCTCCTGCGCCACCGTTTTGATCGCATGATTAATTAGAATTAATACGCCAGTGCGACTAATGCTCACACGTGCAAACAGCAAACACATCCAACCGCCTATTAAATAACACGCTTAATACGAAAATATGTTTTAATTAGGAAACACGCACGCTAATCCAAACAATTTCATTTACACTAATCCACAAATAATAATAAACAATGAAAACACTCATACTACACGTGTACTCGAACGGGGAAATTAATTGAAACAAAAATTTTTGTTTCGATTTCGTAACGCGATGAACAAACGAACTGCGATCACGTTCGCGTTCCCTCATTAATTAACAAAAACACGCCAGGGGCCTATCCCTATTTTAATCAACCGCCACACGCCACCAACTATAATTAGTGTTGTACCAACCGGACACTTAGGTGTTTTTCTGTTCTTTATTTGATCGATTTTGTTTTAATTTATTTTGAAAACATACAATTTATTTAAACATAACAAATTAAGAATTAAGACAAAAAATAATTAACTTCGACTAAACAACCCTTGAAGTAGTGTTTTTTTCACGCATTCTGTTTTAGAGCGTGTCTAGTAGAATTTGCAACCCATACTGCGGTATGGTAGTTCTCGTCGGAGGCCATGAATTATGAATGAATGAATAAGCATCAAACGCGACGGGGGTGTAGGTGTACATAGTGTGAGTTGTATACTTGCATGAAGTATACGCCGACCCAAAAACAGGAATATGCAGCCGGGCGCGCGCGCTATTATAATGTATACGAAATGTTTACATAAGCCGACACTATAAATACCGAAATTATAATCTACCGAATAAACACCGACACACGCGCTTGATCATAAACCGGCTCGCGACTCAACTCGTTACTACACTCAAAGCTTAAACGAAAGCAAACGACTACCTACAAACTACTAACAAATAGTGAGCGATGATAACAATATAAGGTAATGATGAACCAAAAACCACTTGCGGGGTGCTGGCTGAAACACTACCGCAATAATAATTTCAGTACAATTACCAAATAAAAAGAAGTCTTGAATTGAAGACTTTGGAAGTTGGTTAAAACTTTCAAATTGCACGATTGCATTATTTTACTTTGGGACTTTTATGCGGCGTGCACCGAATGAATAGTTTTACGACTTCATGCTGCGTTTGCATTAACGTCGTATTAACATTAACACACTTTTCAGCCTGGTGCGAGACCACATTTGTAATCATTATCATAACACCAGGCTAATAACAATAATAAATTGGGCGCTTTGTTTGCGCACACTTAGCGCCGTATTTACACATCCACTTATCGCGAGCGCGCGGTATAATTCTCCGCTTATTAGACGCGTTTTACGCAACACATTATAAGTATGAATGTGAGTGCGAATGGGCTTGTTCCGTGTTTACACGTTTGTGGTTGTGATGTTCCCATCCCATTTCCAGTGAAACTTCCAGTTCCAGTTTGCAGTTTCAAGTTCCACAGATCCACAACCTCCAGCTGGCTTTAATAACATCAATCACCAATATAATAATCTCGAACTCTCTCGCTGTGTTGATTGTGCGCACGCCGTGAAGTAAATTAGACCGCGGATTCAACAATGTGTTTCCAATCGGATCAGTTTCGTATTTATCACGAAATTAATACAAAACTTTTTGATCCTATGAAATTATCGATCCAGTCTATTCCATAGACTAATCGGTATGACGCATTACAATATATAAATATAACTAACTCTAAAAGATGTATTGGCTGTAGGATATGTGTATATGTCAATTTAAATATTCACAAGTCAATTTCAGACACGCGCGTGTATGCGCCACGTGATGTTTGGACCGTACGAATACACACATAAGTGATTCGATATATTACCCGATCACAAGAAATATTCACTGTAATAGTGTCTCCTATTCGTAGCGCATTGGCATTATACGTGCACACGCTAACGTTTTATGCTCGCTGTTCAACTGCTAAAAATTGAAGTTTATTTCTTCGGAGTCATACATATGTGATAGCGGCAGATGAATGAATACGGAAGCGTCGACTCCAAAGCGCATAAACCAAACGCGCCGAACAAAGGAGAGTCCCGGAAAAACGAAGACGACGGCTTGGAAGCGTGCCTGACTGAAGCAGAACGACGAGAAAATAAACGCATGAATAAGGAACACGCGAGCGCACAAGAAAAAGATCGGAAAATTTTGTTTTATACGTTGATATACGCGTGTAATGTAATCTAATACGTGTTATTTCGTATCGTCGCACATTTCGAGGAAATCTTATACCCTCAACTTTCAAATAAAATATTTTGAAATCTTCCTAAAGTCAATTTAAATACAATCTTTTTCAAATAAATAAAAAAATGAATTTTTAATACGCGAACCTAGCACTTTAGTAGAATAATATCAGAAAGTGATATACACACAAAAAAAATATGTAAAAGGCACAATTTTTTTTCTTAATTATATGCAAAATATCAGTCAATATTTTTAGTGATTGTAAAAAAAGTTTTTCGCTGTTTACACATAACCATCAAAGCATTGTGTATTATGTGGGTGTAATAAATAAGAAAGCAATGAATCACAGTATCAGAAGGCAATGTGATTGGTTTCGCTTGCTTTTGCCTTTGACTGGAGAAGAAGAAGAACGCCGATGTCATAAATTCGTATCGCATTATAAGTATGTACTATACCGCGCGACCAGAGTGGAATTTATGCCTTTCAAAAATACTCTATAAAATATTTTATATTACAACCTCCAACGTATTTCTTTAGTGCAGAAACTTTTCGCCTAAAAGTCCTAAAAAGTTCCATAAAAAAACAAGTGCGACCCTGGATGCTCAAAAAGCATTCAGTATTCTTTTCGCGTCGTAATATGAAGATAAAATATTGAAGCATACAAGCGTATTATAGTGTTTATGTACGGTGAATTTTCCACCAAACGAAATAGACGCCGGAGAGCTGACGACGACGAACGAGCTAGCGAGCTCGAAAAGATGTTCCTCCTACGTCTCTTCCACCAAATGCGAGGCGAAAATCTGAGGAAAAAGTGCAACCATCTTTCTTTTCTGTATTTTAACGCAATTTTAAGTTGTAGCTGGAGAGGAGTACAAGCACAAGCGCACAACCCAAGCAAGAGTTAGAAGATGAGGTACCTGACAAGAATAAATCAGCGACCTCGATGTTAATGCTTTATCTTGTACATTGCACGTCGCAATGCTCTAAGATCAAGAAGAAACGAGAGATAGACACACAAGATAGACGCATAGACGAAATGTTTATTATATTAATGGCAGCTGGAAAGAAGAAAACCTCTGCTAGATTGCGAATTAATTAATTCTATCGAGCTGGAACGCATAAAAATTCTTTCCAACTGTAGCTTGGACGTTTATTTTTATTTTCATAGTCGTTCAGCTATTGACAAATTGTTTTCTTTCAT
This sequence comes from Atheta pasadenae, assembly GCA_030264155.1. Taxonomy (NCBI): domain Eukaryota; kingdom Metazoa; phylum Arthropoda; class Insecta; order Coleoptera; family Staphylinidae; genus Atheta; species Atheta pasadenae. The sequence continues at coordinate 4,669 of JARJDS010007445.1, forward strand.
TGTAATTTCTTTTATCACGTTCGTGTTCGACTTCGACGTGCTTAGTCTGGGTTCGTCTTAACTTGTAGCTTACGACCACTCTTTTTCTTCAGTTTTTGCCCGATTTTTTGCGCGTGTTTAGCCCGAAGGCGTCTTTTTTCCGACGCGTTTCTTCATTTTCAACGATGTTCATCTTCTACATGTCATATTGTGTTTTTATCGTTTTTTGGTCGTTTTTTTGTGCTGCGCCATGTCTCGGCAATGATTTCGCGCACATTTGGTACGCTCGTAGCGTCTCGCCGTATCAACCCCATAGGCGGCAAGTAAGAAATTGCCCGAAGGGATGTTCATTCCCTCATTCTCTTGCTTACGCGCTGTCTTGTCGACTGCTGGATGCCTCATACCACATTGAAAGCGTCGAAACATAAACACAGGCTGTTTGTAGTTTGTTGAAGATTTAAAACATTGGGCTATTTTGGATTCGGTTTGTAACACCTGGTATTAGGAAGCTTTTACACGAAATACCAATATGTACGCGATTTGGTACGGTCTGAAACGGCGCACCGGATGACGAAAAAACAACCCTCGATTCTTCAATTCCATCGCTTCGCTCTCTCGCTCCACTTTCACTCCGTCTGAAAGTTTTATCTCGGTCCCGAGTATATCGAATTAATGCAAACATCTTTTTTCCTCCTGCGCGTCCTTATTTATTCATGCGCTTTTGGTTCTTCTTGCTTTGCTAACTTTCTCAACTCCCTAACGCTAACCAACACTCCCTCGGTGCATTTTTTTTCGGTTTAATTTGTTAGTAATTAACCCAACGCCTTAGCCAATAAATTCAGATTTACTTCGACCTCTTTACTCCCCTTTTACCTTCCAACAAACTTCTTTCCATCATCTCGCGCCTGCTTTTTTAGCTTATCGCCGCCGTCGCTCATGAAAACTCGCGCACCAAATTGAATATTCGCCAGAGTCGAAATTAATCCGAAATTAGATTAAAAACGTGAAAACGGCGCTGGCGTTCCCGCAATTCCAGCCATTGCGCAACGAAGTGAAATTCGATTTGTCAATTTCGCAGCAAATTTCTTGTGACAATCGCAGACGAAAAGTTTTCCAAACGCGTTATTTTATTCACTTACTGACACGCTGCTCTTGCGCCTCACCTCACCACACGCCGTTAGATCTTCATTTCTCCACTCACTCTACTTATATTTACTTTTTTTCTCCGTCGAATAAAAACTGTAAAAACCAAACGCTCTATCTATCTGGAAAAAACACACCGAAAACTGTTTTACGCTCGAGTTTTCCCAATATGTGTTAACTTTCACCGACTACAAAAAAAGGAAACTAAATCAATGGCAAATGCGAATAAAAAAAACGAAAAAAGTTTACAAACAAAAACGAATTTTTAGATTGGTTCGTATGCCGCTCACGAAAAGATCAGAATTGGCAAACTTTCACAATAACATGTGTTGGATAACAATTACTTATTTTATAATAAATTCGAAAAAAAAATACACTGGCTGTGTAATTTTGGGCCGAGAGAATAAATAATAAAACCTTTCATTTCCTTTTTAATTTGCCGCAAGTTTAAGTGGCTCAACAAAAAAAGGACACAAGTTAAAATATCAAAAGAAAGTTATATAAACGATGCGCGCTAGCAAACGAGTGCAAGCAACACAAAAACGGGGAGCAAACCAAGCTCCCCAGCAACACAGCTCTGTAAAGGAAAATATGTCGAGAAAAACTCGGCAGAAAGAAGCTCAGATAATCCACTTACGTGTGGCGGATGCGCCGAAATGTGGTGCGTTATGAGCGGCCTCGGCTCGTGTTTCGGGCGCTCAATTTCCACTAATCGCTGGACGTTCTCTTTGCTGGCGATCTTCAAGCAAGCCTGCAACAAATACAAAAAATCAGCAAATACAAACTTTTTATGTGATTATAAGAAACTCGACGCTTATTAAATTATTGTTTTCTTTATTTCTTACGGCTAGATTTAACGCAAAATAATTCAAAACAAATTTATTGAGTTAATTTGACGTGACAACGTTTCACTGACGCTTGGTAAAGTTATTTTGTAATTTATTTTATTGACCTATGAAATAAAATGCACTTCGTGTGCGTTTTTGTGTAACTATTTGTAGTTATTCAACGTTTGTTCTGCGAGTTCGTCGAAATAATCAATGGCGACTTGCGAAACCGGGCGTAATGTATGGTCGTGCGGCGGCTGCACGCAGCCAGGCAGTCATTTTCGCCGTGTACCACCGCGGAATAGAACCCGGCGGGCTTTGGCGTTGCAGGAGAGAAGAACACGCGGAATAGATACGATTTTTGTTAGGACTCGCGCGAGTGGTAGCAGTTTAGTGCTTGTTGGAATGCCAGCCGTTTACCTTGAGGACAAGCACGCAGCAAGGAGCACTGACCTCCGGCTGCATTCGATATACTTATGCAGGAGGCATAGAAAGAAACACACGCGTCGTAGTCGACCACGGGAGAAACAGGAGAAATCCGACATCTAGTATCATCTTCTATTAACTCCTATCAACAACAACACCAACAAATTTAAACCTTAAACTCCAAGGAATAAATATTATATACTAAAGTTGCGTCAAATATGCGGGTGCAAAAAAACTGACCGTCAGCTGACCAGCACGAGTGTGTCCGCCTGTTGTTTTGTTACCTTTCGGTGGCAGGACACGACGTGGAACACAAAGCGCGGCGCTTGCACAAACAAACAACCGCCCTGCGAACAAGAGCGACAAACAACGCGCCAGCCACATGAATACTGTATTTTATTCAATACACATCTCGCTATTGCCTTTGCCTAGCCATCGTCATCAGCATCAACGCTACAGGCTCAAACAATACACACACGGGACATTGCAGATGACACATGTTCTTCGATCGAAGGCATGGCGTGTTGCATCGACGCGTTTATCTCCCATTTTGTTTCCAGACCATTTTCGTTTAACATACTATCCAAAAACTAATTCCCAACAAATCAATATTAATTACCACTAATTACTAGAAGTTTAAAAAACGTATTAATTTTTACTCATAAAAAACTCAAATATCAAAAGTTAATTAATCGATACTAAACGCTACAACATGTTAATTGATTATAATTAACTAAAATTAATGATTCCAAACGTCGGCGAGTGTGTGCGTTGAGCTGACACTAAACTATGTTGACTGCGATTATGATTATGATCGTGAGTTACATTCGCATTACGCGATCAATTCCTCGTTCGACGCCAAAATCATATTATAATTTCCAGCTAATCCATAATCGCGGCCATTGTAATAACAATTATACGATCCAATTAATTATAATTTCGTAATAATGAACTATTAAACATAGAAACACAACCAGTGCGCGCGCGCCAACTCGCGACCAGCGATATACAAAATCCTCGACGTTCGACAAATTTGTTAGCATAAATTATCATTTCGTTTGTGAATAATTCCCGCTTTAATTAAATTATTAATAAACCGCAGAACGGCAGCGAGTCGTGCAATTAAATATAAATAGAATAATAAATATAATATCGAATAAACACACCGGCATTAATAACTGATGGATAATAAAGCATGTATGGAAATGTCGAGCGACAATTACTCTGGCTAATACAAAATTAACAATTATCACAGAGACAATGGCGTAACAGTCAAAGGACTGTGTGCAGTACACTGCACGGCTGTAATTACTGCTGCAATTATACGTTTTGATGCATTTTATAGAACTCTCTGTGGTTTTGAATCGAGAAGGAGAGTGGGAATGGGAATGAAAAACGCTCCGTCGTTTATTATTAATTAACTAATCGGCCATTCAACATGCGGCTATATAATAATTATACATTATTACTCAGTAATGTAAATAAACTTTTCAGTCGTGTATAATTGCAAATTACGACCGGTATTAAAACTCGCGACTATGTTTATTGCACGATTTATTAAGGATAAACTTTTGTGGAACTATTTTTCGTTAAAAAAATCGAACATTTAAATTTTACAAGAAATTTAGGTGTCGTGTGTGGTCCACGATGTTTATTTAGTCTTAATATCCACGTGCCCAAAATCAATCGTTCCGACACTGTGATATTTTACTCTAACCAGGTGCAATTTGATTAGCGGAATGTCACAGTGTCGAAAAAATCTAAAAAATACAAAGTGTGTGGTCTGCACCTGGTTGTCCCATCTCGCCAAAGCGGCGCAACGGCTATCAAAAGACACACGAAATTATTTTTTTAAACAAACTCTGCAGCACCTCCATGTTCCAAGTTTCTTTTGCTTTAATTTGAGTTTTTTCTTACCTTAGTTGTGTCATTTATTTTCAATATAACAATGCTTTTGTGATGAGTAGACATCAAACAAATAACTAAATAACTAAAGCGTCCTTATTATCAAACAAAAAATCATATGCGAGTGAATGTGTGACTTATTTATATGTGAATGTACATATATATAAAGGAGTCGTTGGCGCAATTGAGGAAATAATAGAACGAGAACGTGTAATTTCGTTATAGTATAACAACACGGTTGTTGTGTATCATTAGCGAGCATGTTAATAACATACATCAAAATGGATGAACGACGACGACAGCAAACGAACGACAACAGCGCCAAACGAACCACACAACCAAAACGTTTCGACCCAGCAAACGACGATAAAGAAATGAAAATAAATAATACACACAGCAAGTGACTATAAGTACCTGTAATTTCAATAATTGTGTAAAGTCGCATAAAATATGCTGTAGCAAATGCACACTACAAACGAACATACACAAAACGCGATTGTAAATTTAAAAATGTCAAAAACAACGGAAAATAAATGTTTGAACAAAAACACACATGCATAGACACAATGCGCATAGATAAAAAATAAAAAAATCATTTTCCAGGTAGGAACGTAACAAGCGCCGTTTTAATCGCTGGATTGCGCGCCCGCCGCCAAATTGGAAACATTGTAAATGCAGAAATTGGCAAAATTGGAAATATTGGAAAACGCCGCTTGCTTCCCGTGTCCAAATAATTTGCGCGGCGATAATAAAAGAGTGAAACCAGCGAAAAGCATTCCATCGACTCACTGCTCCCTCTCGGCTTTGCATGCGCTTTGGTGGGTGGCACGTAATGAAAAGCGCAGCCGCCGGACGGTGTGCGTGGATGTGAGCAATGCAAACACGAAAAAATGCGAGGGGAAAAACGGGCAAACAAATGGGAAAAATTGGATTCCGCGCGCTCGCCGATTTAATTTCGTCGTTTCATTAAAAATCGCGCGCGCACACACAAAAATACAAAAAAATACGAAACACACCAATGTGGATTTGTTTTATTCATAATATCGAGATTTCCCTTTCGCCACCGCGTGCCTTTTTTATTATTTTTTGCCCTCAGGGCGCATTTCGATGAAATTAGCAGAATAATTCCGGCACTTCATCGACGTCGCAATCATCGCAAGGTAATTCGATTACAACCCACAGTTTTTGTAATTTTTAATTAAAAATTCTTTTGGTGCAACAATTATTATTTTCATTATATTAGAATTTGATTAGAATTTACACTTCTTGATATGTCAATTCGAGCACAAATGTAGGACGTAGCGGTAATTGACAGCTAGATTACTTACTTTTATCAATTTATATTTATTAATTGTGCCGATACACAAATAACTCGTTTAAATATTAATTAGAGAGCGTGGCGAGTTAGGATGCGTTCGACGCCAGCGTGCCGCGTCCCGCTGATTGATACTTTAATTAAAAATCGTGTCGGCGATGATGCGTGCCTGTGTGACCCGTTGCGCGCCGTGAACCCGATTTGTGTGCCCGCGGACAGATGATTATTGGTAAACGACATAATTGCTCGTTCCGAAATGCAGAATATAGTCCTTCGTGACTGCGACTGTCAGCGATATTAATTATATCAAAATTAGGCTTTTTCAAATTATAATTAGGAGTTAATTTTAATATTTATAAATAGATATAAATAAAAATAAAACTTCTTGGGAGATTTCCTAACGCTTAACTCTAAATACTAAAAAATGTGTTTTATAAGATAAAACCATAAAATAAAATTCCAGTAGGAAATATGTTTGATCCATGAAGCGTAAACAATGATCATTTCGGTGTGGGCCATCGACTTTTTTCCACGCGAACAATAGATAAGTAAATATTTGATTTGAAGGCTATTAAATAATTCACCACGCTGTGCCTAGCCTTTAGCCTCTAGCCCGGCGCTGTGGCTGGGTAAATTTCGAAATTATAGGATACCTGGCGATAGGGTTGCGTCGGCTGTTGAGTCTGCACCACCACAGCTCGCTTGGATCCGCAACGACCTAATAGGGCCACTATTCGCCCTCTCCCTATTCGCACTACTACTAGTAAACGACTAGCAAACATCTGTAACAGGCACCAATGTAACAGTAAAGGTAACAGTGCCAGTACAGAGGACCTGGTTTGGTTAGGTCTGCTTGGGGTAACTGGTATAGCTCAGCTCAGCTCTTCATTGTTACACAACCGCATTTAATATTTACATTCGGTGCGAACGAGAAAACGTAACAAACATGCCGACACCAACAACTCCAACGAACAAATTGATTGAGATTGCAGCCAACACAGCAAAGAATAACAACAAAAAATAAACGTAAACAACATAAAAACGACACAAAACAAAACGTAATGGTTTGAAGCTTTTGTTGCGTTGCTTTGCCCGCTGGGTGGTCGTTAGTACTCGCCGTTTGACAAGCACCGTAACAATCCCATTTCAATTGTCTGCACACAAATATTTAACAAAAAAATTAACCTAACTCATGAAAATCCAGTAAATATTAAAAAATTTATACAAAACGCATGTTATAATCTCACAATGAAGAAAACAAAACTATAAACGTTTGATGCAGAAAACACAAACTTTGGCATGAACAAACGAATGAGAATCCTTGTGGTACATACAAAGTACCAGTACAAACCGTGAAGTATATCGTAAACTAAAGTAGCTTACGGTGAGAGAAACATTGAAACGTCCTTCCGAGAATCGGGGCTAAAGGATTTCGAAAATTCTCGATTTATTTTTATCTCGCAACTCGTACTAACTGCGTACCTAGTACTTACTAGTCGTATAGCAGCGCACTTGAAGCACGCCTCGTCGACGGAGAAAGATTTGAAAAGCTCTTGTGTTCTCTTGGTCGATCTTTGAAACTTTCAACAGCTTTTACAATGCATCGCTACAAAGCAAAGCTTTCGGTAGCAACCAGTAGCGATACTAAACTGCCATTGCAGCGTAGTAGTGGCTAAATTGGTTCGAAGAACATTACAAAATTACAAAATAACACAAAAAACAAAAAGAAGAATAGGTAATACACACAGCTTGCAATAATGAAAGAAACGAGTAGCTTTTTTTATAATTAATTGCGTGCACGAATATGGAGCGAACATCGCGTTTCTCGTTATTCTTTCGACGTCGAACGAATGACTGTTTCAAGCAATAAGCGAATAGAGTGAATAAATAAATATAAGTGGCTAGCAATAAGTGAATAAATGCAAGTTGTGTGTCGCAAGTGCAATTGCAGGTGGTGGTACAACCCTTTTATTTTTTAGAACGTTTCTGAACTGCATTTTCTTTCTTTTCCACATAGTTGCTTCCCTTCAATGAACCCTAAATGTGTGTGCAAGTGGGTTTAATAATATACGTTATTTAATTTTTAAAAATTAGCTAAACGTAGCTAAACTTGTTTTCCCTTTTCTTTATTTTATTCGCAAAATTGTAGCGCGACTATATATGATCTCGCGTTGATGGCCTATGACCGTTTGCGGCGTGTCGCTTTTACCTTATTGGTAGCGATGGAAAAGTCCACTACGAAATAAATAAACCAAAAAAACTAGCCATTTGCTCGGATCGTCAAGAACTTGGCGATGGTCGCAATGAACGCAATTTGTTTTTTACACGCACCAGAATCGTCAAGCAGTAAACGCGCTTTCGTGATGGTTTAATGCACGATCAATTTCATTTAATGAATTGATAAGGATTTCAAGAAACGCAACGAACTTACACTGAACAAATCACACAAGAATCCATTTTATCATTCTTTGTTTGTTTGTTGTGGTTTTATGGAAAAAAAACATTGCACAAAACTAATAATGCACAAATGTTTTCTCAACTGAATTAAAATGATAAACGGCAAACGTAAACAGACAAATATTTAATTTAACTGACTACTGTTTTATGTGTTGTTTTTCAGTAATAACATCCTACCGGTTGTTGCATTAATGTATCCAAAAAAATAAAATCTCAACGCTTTCAAAGGTAATATTTCGCGTGCAAACATTTTGCTTTAGCGATTCATTTCAAGGGATGAATGTAGCAAGGTTAGGATGAAATAAATTAGCGAAAACCAGCGCACAAAGCGCCGATGCTCATGAAATCTGTTGTTTCCGTGTCCTCGTTACGTTTTATTTATTCATCGCATTGTTTTCCGCTGGTTTGTGTTTGCATTTGAGCGTTTTATTCCACTCCGCAAACAACAAGCATGCACGAAAATATTTGGCGCGGTGGTAATTAAAATAAAATTGCAAAAACGCCTTCAAAGCTTTCAAGCTTTCAAACGCGCGCGCACACCGGTGCTGTCAAATGTGACAAGAAATAAACGATACACAGGTATTTAATTAATGACGACACTCGAAAAAGTAAATCTTTTTCACGTCTTGTGATAAATTACGTATCATCACAAAAGCAACAACACCTGCGCTTTTCGTTTTAATGAAATTTTCATAAACAAAAAATGCATTAAAGAAATGTCGCAATTTTCAATAAAATTTTGATCATTTTTAACGCGACATTAAACCATTTCAATGATTTGATTAATAAAACGAAACAATTACAAATCAATATTGTGCTTGGTAAATCTATACAAAGCATAAATATAAAAACAACGCTCGCCATGCCACGCCAAACACAAACAATGCGAATCCACTCAATTAGCAAACATAAATATCCGAATAAACATACACGCTCACAATCGCGTCAAATCGAATCATAATAATTGCAAGCATAAAAACGAGATAAAGCGACAGAGGCCGGGCGTAATAAAATAAAACAAATCGTTTATTATTTTATGCCAGCGACCAACGCGGCTGATAAATGGCGCATGGCTCACAAATCAAGCCTCGGCGGAAATGTTTTGCAGAAATTAATAATTACATTATATAACAATCGAATAAAACTGAAATTATTTAATTAAATTTATACGCGCCGGAATGAAATGCAATAAAATTATGTATGCACGCATTCGAAACAATAAATTACCGGCGGGTGTGTGGGTGCGAGCTTTCATAAATACAAATTTAATGAAAAATTTTGAGGGTTATAAAATTACGCGAAAAGTACGATATAAAATTGCAGTTAAATCAGTTTACTCATACAATTGAATTTATTTATTAAAATGTTTGATTAAAAATGTAAAAAGTTTTTATTCAATTTCATTAAAATTCATTAACCAACTAAAAGTTTCTAAAGCATGTAAACATTATCAAGATAGCAGTAATTGAATAACTGGCAGCATATTAAATGTTATTAATTTAAATCGAACTCGGTGTGTAAAGTAAAGGCGAGCAAAGCACGTTTGCGACGGTCTGACAAACTTGCGTTCATGAACTACATGAACATGAGCACGAACGAAACTGAGAGACGAATTTATCGTGGGCTAACGTAACTAAGAGCAAAGCGCAAAGTTGCAGCAAGTTATCCCGCTGGATTTAATGTAATTTTATAGTTGCTGCGTTTGTTATTCGACGCTTTGAGACACATCGCTGCCGAGCTGTAATTGTAATTGTAAATGTAATTGTACGCGCGCGATTGTAACTCTAATTCTAATTGTAATTGAAAGAAGCTGAAACTGGAAGAGAACAAACATACACCAATAGAACTAGAGAACACACGCGTCGTTCCTGAAACTGTTTCAAACCAAATCAGCTTCAGCTTCTAGTCTCGGTCAGATTATTTATAAAAATTTCCAACCTCAACAAAGCCTTTTAAATGGCTATTATTGATAACATTTAATATAAATAACTCCACATTGTTCTAAATCAAGATTGACCGAATGCTTTTTTGTTTGGTCACAACGCAACGTTTTTCGTTTCGGTTATCTTGATGTCAAGCTTCATGCACAATTAACGCAGGTTTTTATTTCGAAGCGTTAATTTCGCTTATCGCGAGAATCATCTACGCATGGCTTCCATTCAATTGAATATTTTACCACGCGATGTTTAAATATTCAAATAAACAATTTTTGTTTTAAGTAATCACGTCGTTCATTTACGGTAAATTGACCACAAATTACTAGGTTAGTTATGCTCGATTTGTCCGGTCTCGTCGGCGGTCGTCGTTAATTCAGATTTCGCGCCGATTCCTATCAATTACGCGCGGGCTATAAATCCCAGCATAATTCGCATTATGTGCATTAGCAAAAACAATGCCAGCCGACAATGGCACGTGGGCGAGGGAATAAACGCAAATAATCGTAAATAACGACGTATCAACAATCGGGCGCACGTCGTTGGTGTCGGATGTCGAACGCCATCGCCGTCGCAATCACCACAACATCGTCGTCGTGTTGTATTTGCCAAGCCGCGATTGTGGTTAGTATCGCTGGTGTTGTACTCGGATCTTAATAACGAGACGCGATTATTATTATTATTCCTTTTAATGACATTTATGTCAACGTTTATTGACGTTTATAACTGAAAATATTTTTAAATATCGTGTTTTTACCTAATTTTTTGCAGTTTACATTCGCAGTTCGTCAATAAACGCATAAACACGCCACGTGCGCGTCGTAAACGTTTTATGTGCAGTCATAACGCGACACACATAAATGTATCAATTATTTGCAATTTTCAAACGTAATCTACATTAATTTACAAAACAACTACTTGATTTCTATTGCCCCAATGGTTTTAATACCCCATAACCCATTCTACATTATACCTTAATCATTTCTGGACAACCCTGTAGGTTTTCAAGATATAAAAATGTATAAAATAACATAATCCACAAGCTAATCATTTAAACGTTGGGTAATAATCGTAGAAGCCGCTGGCATAATAAACAAACGGTTAATTAATCAAGCTACGGTTAATTATTGTGATTTAACACCTCATTTATAAGTCGGTTCTGTGGCGTGTGTGTGCACCTCGAGGCGATGGATTTTCTCCTGCATTACGTTCATTTCATTTCAATTCACGAAGCCATCGCAATGTTGAGTCGTCTCTCAAGCAATGATGACTTCACAAAAATGACAATAACATGCATGAATTGATTATCTCTGACAAGTATGGCTACTACTACAACTACAAATAGCATGCATTCGCCGCAATCGGCACAAAACGGCGATCAATTAGCCGGCGGCAGTGCGAATTAATCCCAACTTGCGGCTTGATGAAATGATTAATGCGCGTGAAGAAGAAAACTCCAACAATCAACCACAACCAAAACCCGACCTAATAAAGCAACCTTACCAAAATTTAACTAGAAACTAACAAAATACTAACAAAGTTTTTTTTCACAAATAAAAGACCCAAAACAGCGCAAACACATTTTGTCTAAATCTATATCTTTACCCTTATCTTTATCGGGCATCCTTCAGTTTTACATCCCTCAGCGTAGGATGGATCCTTTCGTCATTTATTTTACGCAAACGTTTATTATGCCATTCGACCTTTACGCGTGTTTATGTGCGTCATTTTCATCCCCCGCAAATAAACTATTTTTGGTACACAAAAAAATTAATAAATCTAGAGATTAATCTGAAGATTTGTCAAATTAATTATTTCCACAAACAAAATAAGATAAAACGCGGATAAAACTGAATTATAACCTGCTTGTTACTTTAATAAACTGCAAAACTCTTGAAGTGACGCTGAAGTTTTTGAATTTAAGAGTGTGAGCATGAATACAACACACGAGGCGCGTGAATCTAGGCCACAATGGTCCAAGCAAGCGTCGCTGCTAATGTAAATGTTAACGTTACGCGAGGACCATAATGGCCTGTAATTTATTGCCAATACCAATAAGAATTTCCACATAGTAAATAAATTCCTTGCGAGCGCGCCGGCGAATATAGTTTATGGCATGACATGCATTTCATACTAGGTGGAAAATTATCACGTTCGTTTTTAACTTAATATGAATTATAAATTGACACAAAAGAATATGAAATTTGAGGTGTAACGTCAGGCGCGTTAGCAGAAATTAGCAGAAATTAGCAAAACTTTAAGGAAAGTAAAGTCAATAACCAAAATGTAAATTACGTCGGAGGAAGGTTTTAAAAAACGCAAGATTTTACCGATAACAACGAGGTTTGAAGTTTTGAAAACATGGAAAACAAGAAGTTGGTGAATGGATTGATCAACTTTTAAATAGATTATGTTTGCTCAGACTACACATGTAGTTCTGTTTGCGTTAAACAAATAACGATTGTGATTTGTGATATCCCGTGATTGTTGGCGTGCTTGTGACAGATTGATTGGATAATATTTTCGTCAATATTTATACATTGTCGAGGAGGATTATTGAGAATGTGGGCGCACGTGGTGCGGCATTCTCGCACTCAGAACTCTCAAGTCAAGTCAATAATGGATGAATATTACATATTTGTAGTGTGGAAAGGATTTTCTGGTTATCAGCGTGTGAATTGAGTAGAACTAGGATGAAAACTAGGAGGTGAAAGTTGCGGATGTTGGGAGAGGATATGCTTTGTGTGATTGTGGTTTACGATGGAGTGCGAATATGGATGTTATGTTATATGTCAACAAACAAACATATGTTTTACACTTTGGTTAAAAGTCCTGTAAATAAACAACGCGTGCAGCATGCAGTCCACCTGGGTGGCTGAGCCGTCGAGTCGATGCTAGCGTCGTGGTACAACACGAAGTTTCGGAATTTCAACATCGGCCGTTGTGAAATTAACGGTACGCTCGGGGCCACCGGGGGGCACTCCGTGCGAGTACGCACGGCGCGAGCCGCATTGTGCAGCGCAAATTGACGCCGCGCCGCTTGTGCAGCCGTGCACATAGCAGACGGCGTCTGCGGTTGACTAACCTCCAGGTCTTCGTAGGTGCGAAATCCAAAGATGGCAAAGCCGTCGATGATGTCCTCCTCGGCAAGCGGATCCTTGGTCTTCTTGCGACGAGTCGGCGGCCGCGGCTGCTTGGCCCGCACCGGCGACTCGTCCTCCTCGTTGCTGTCCGCATTCTTCGTTTTGTCCCTTTGGGCCTGCATACGTTGGGCCCGTTTTCTCCGCCGGTTCCGCTGCTTCACCTCGGCGTCCATGGCGCTGCGCGGGCCAGCTTTCACCTCTTTATCACATACATGCTACGCTGCGATGCACCACTAACGGAGGCGCGTGTGCCTCGGAGCTACTGCGGGGGCTGCGAGCCTGCGATACGAAAAGTCGCGTCGGCGGCGGCGGCGACCGTCGTGCGCGCCCCGTGCGCGTTCTATACGGCGTTCCGGCTGGCGGCCTCGTCTCGCTGGGCACACGACGTACACACACTGGCTGCGGGCGCGTCGAAACGCCAACGTGCAGCACTAGAAACCTTCGCGGCGACGGCGACGCGCTCATGGAACGCGCGGAGCACTCGCGGCCAGTCCGAAACGATGCTGCGAAAATTCGTCGCGTTTCTATTTACAAGTCGCAAGCCGAAGACACGGGCCGCACACACACACAGAGTCAATACAATGTAAAATGTCGCGGTGCGCGCAACGCCCCTGACGGATCGACGCCTAACTAGACGACATTCATTGTTGCCAACATCGGCGCGCCGTATTCCACTGGCGCGATTCCTTTGTTCTCCATACTCGGGTGGGGGCCGTCGGTGTGCGCCAGCGCGGCGTATGCCTGAGCGCCATCCCGACGGCCGACCCGTGCGGCAGCCGGCCTCACCGATTCACGATGCGCTGCGGACACGGCGGACGTCGCTCCGAGCACGTACGCGCTCGTTCAACTTCCTATTCCTAGCTTGTCCTGCCTAACCATCATTCCATATTGTGTTACATAAAACGAATACTATCACCACCACCAAGCGCACATACAAATTAAACGTTAAATTGATTCAAATCAATTAAGTATTGATTCCCAATGATTACACCAAACATTTATTCAAAAAACCTTAGAGAATAAAAAAATTCATAAAAAACACATTCAATTGTTTCTTTACCTTCAACGCGTTGTAGTTTTACCTTTTCGGTATAAACTCGATTCAAACCGTTCCGATGTTCATCAACTCGCTGATGTGCTACGCCGTTGTTATCAAAGCTAGTTCTTGTAGTTGGCAGCTGTTCGTTGAAAGCGTTGGAAACATTGGCCCTTCCATTTTTACCCGCAGTGTGCATGCACACTCGCCCCTGAAGGTTGAATTGCCCGGATTGCCTGGAACGGAACACCTTTTGCATTTTCATTGCATGCCAATGCAATGCAACCCACTGCAATTGCTTCCTTTATTCACTTCCTTTGATCACCAACTGTTCTCTGACTGGCTTGCATAAGTTTTTGTTCACACCAAATACTTTATATAAACCATAAAAGTCAAATTTTGGGAAATAATTAAAAATTTACTAACTTAAATTTGATACCTTAACATAACCTCAATGATAGTTTTTCTGTAAATGTGTAAATAAATATTTATTCTATTTTATAATAAACATTTGTTTTCTTTACTTACTTATTCATAAACTTATCAAGTAACACGTCTATTATTTATTGATAGTATTCTTCCAATGCATTACTAATATATCGAATATATCGTTAAATCACCAGATCCGCCATGTTGTTATAGATTAAATTACAGTTTCCTATTATTTCTTACTAAATCTATGAAATATTTTAGTTTGCAATAAAAGTAAATAAATTAAACGTTTTAAACCAATTAAAAACATGAAAACATGATTAAAATTCTACACTGAATTTC
>JARJDS010007448.1:0-26101 GCA_030264155.1 Atheta pasadenae
ATGGTAAATGCAACGTAAAACACAAAGTAACGCAGGGAACAGAACACAAGACGCTCGAGACTGAAAGCACATGGCGAAGCGCGATTTAGTAAAAGCGCGGCGCGTTCTTATGGTTCTTATCAGAGAACATATTAACATATACTAAGTTCTTATTCAAAATTTGCAGTACGGCCGTTGAGAGAGCTACTCGAGCTTGTCAAATGTTGCAACAACCAATCAAATCTTGGGGTCATACATTTCTTATCCCCACACGATTACGACCAGAGTGGACCAGAGCTCACACTTCGTAAAGTAGGCAAACCAATAAACACCAATAGACCAATACTTTAAAATTGTCTTAACTTTATAGTAAAAATTTATTAAAACACACATTAAGTAGTAATTACATGTCGTAGTTGATAATTCCTTAAAGTACATAAATCTTTCGCCATATTAGCCCTGCCTTGCACAGTTTGTGAATCGTGTAATTTAACAATCAAACTAGGCGCAAACATTTCAGGTAAAGTATGCAATAACTCCGACACTAAAGTAGACGAAATAGCACTCAACACAGTGCGATTTGTGGCAACGGCCCTAACATCAACTAAACTCTCCAATAAATGAAAAGTAAAATAAGTCTGTTGCGTAATATTCCCATCTTGCATATGCGCCCTAAAACTCGACAACAAACTCTTCAAAGCCTCAACAACACTATCAATCGTCTTCGGCTTCTTGGCAGGTGGTTCATCGCACAATGCCTCATCCAAAGCAGCATAAACCGCAAAACTTGTCAGCCTAGACAACGCTGATAATTGCGGTTCCATCAAATTCTCACTTTGCAACGAATTATACAAAAACTGTGGTAATGAATTAGTAAGTAAATCAACAGTACAATTACGAATATCAACATGAAACGCAGCCAACGCAATCTGGGTACCTCTCTCCAACTGATCCTTATACCGCAGTTTCATTAACTCCTGAATAATCGAACTAACAAACCAATGCGAACCAGCTGTATCATACAAACAATGAATATTTCTAGCCGATGTACAATCCAGCCAACCACGTTCAATTGCAGAAGTCCATGCGTTGCTCAATTGTTCCAAAGCCGGATCTTTAGATATCAAATGTTGACCGTTAACAGGCGGTATCGGTAATTGAATATCGCGTTGCATTTTACGAACAATTTCCGAAGTCAATTGCCAACGTTCATCGCCACCATCTTCGGGTGGGTTTAATAATTGTTGAACCATGTTAACAGGTTTCAAAATGGTGTCTTTATGCGCAGTGCGCATGTACGCACATAACCAAGCGGCTGCGCACAAAGGCAACGTACACATTTTACCACGTATCGCGTCTAACATACGTTTAACATCCGCAGCTTGTACTGCACCATTTTCCCAAGCTATCAGGATCTCTCTAGTTACTCCTGACATATTAAACAAAACATCATTCCAGCTGAAATTCACCAAGTCAGAATCGCCAGTGTTAAATTGACGAATTAATTGTTCTACAATTGTTGGATTGCAACGTTTCAACAATTGACCTGGTGCTTTAGGTCTTTTAGCTTCAACCATACAGGTGGAAACCCAGTTTTCAAATAAGGAATCACCATTTGGTTCTAGAACAACATCAGCACCATACATCTGAACAATTGCAACCAACATAAGGAAAGATATGTCAAACAATTGACTTTTTGATTTATCTGTTGATACTTTTAAGTATTCATTAAAACGTATTAATCGTTGTACAAACGTTTTAAGTTGTCCTTGAACCGTTGCAACGGCGAGGATGAGTTCAAAACTTTTCCCTGCTAATATTTGATGTAACATACCAAGCAAAGCATCTTGCATTTTATGATAATCAGTTGACAAAGTTTTTAATATTCCATTTAAAGTTGGTTCAGCACAAATTATAACTTTGGGTATTCCTGGGGTACCATCCACTTTAGGTAGAGCAATTGGAAGTCTTCGATTTAACAACATTTGTGATTGTTGTTCAGTAATTAATTTTATCTGTAATTTAACATTTATGATAATGCAATACAAAAAGTTAAAATTCCACTTACTTTTAGAAGTTCAGTCAGGAGACATTCAAAACTTGAACATGAATATTGTGTATCCATATAGTCCAATAATGGAGAATGTTGTAACAACAATTCTAAACCAGCCAAAATACTATCATGAAGATTCATATGTGCCTATAAATATTTAAAATTAAACTCAACTGTAACAGTTAATATATTTAAAATCAAATAGAATACTTACAAGTACATTTGGTACTTTAATAAAAGTAAATGCCCCCCATTGGCTTTCATGTTGTGTGCTACTAACATCGTTCAAACACAAAAAACTGCCCCTCATCAATTCACTTGCCATCCTTGCATCACTAATCCTTAATAATGTTTGAAATAATTTCAATTTTTGTGAAATAATCTCCACTGGAGTTCCAGGATTTGATAACATTTGTACTGATAACCAAGCTTGTATTAAAGAACAAGGTCCTGGATCACTGCTTGCAACAGGTGCAAGAATATCTGTCTCAATTCTAGACAAAACTGATGCAATGTTACTCAAACCATCAGCTTCAATCTCCTTTGTTAGTTTACACATTTCATCAAAAACTTCAATTTCACTGCTTTTTGCTAAACACATCATTGCCATGTAGAATTTGTCAGATAATAATGACTGCATAATGCTTACTGACTTCTTAGCTAATTCAGGAACATTCTGCACTACTTGTAATAACCATATAGTGGTTGCAAGCACAGCTCCTGCTAGTTTTGTCTCTTCTGATTTACTGCAACATGTTATAGCTGGTAGCATACCTTCCAGGAAGTCTAACAGTGAGCTGACACAATGTGTTTTATGGAATTGTGAGAATTTAGCAACTCTGGCAAGAACAGCAGCATGTGATACTAGTTGAGCACTTAAAGAGTGTTTTAAGTAGCTTAGTACAAGTTGGTTTGCCCCAGAACCAACTACAGCTTGTTGTAAAATGCAATCAGCTAGGTTGTAGACATCTCCACTAACACCTCTAGGTAATACGGTTTTGATGTTGATACCCCATTGTACATCTGACCATCGTTCACGCCATGCACGCAGAAGAAGAGCTTTTAAACAACTTGTTTTGCTCGTTGTTTTTGATTCCATTATCATTCTAGATGTTGTTTTGTTTAGGTTTTTAGGTTATTATTTAAAATTTTAATGTTTTCACTTAAAAGGAGTTCAAGAAGTAATTTCTGTATTGTAAGTTTGTTTGCATTAGTTTATTGAATGTTTTATTGTAATATTTGTTTGGTTTTCGATGGTTTTAGACTGTTTTAGACCCTTTTAGATTATTTCTGCCGATGAGACGCTTTACTGTCAGTGTTACTCTGTGAAAATAATGGAAAACAGATCATACAGTTTGCACAGTGGGTATATTTTAATGTTGAACAAAATCGTTTGTGGGGTATAAACTTAAAAATATGCTTTAAAATAGTATAATTTAAGTATACATTTAATTGCTTAATTTTTTAGAACAGTTTAACAAAGCATAAATGAAATTTACTTTGAATTATCTCAAATTGCATGAAGCGTACACCAGAGCGTACACGGTATATGTATTCATACCGAATTCCGTAAACTATCGAATTCTACCGAATATTACACGAACATCACAAACGACAAATCACAAATGACAAACGAACAAAAGTTAGGCAACCCGTTAATCAGTAACAAACATAACCAAAACATTTGTTGTAAAAACTAAAATGAACTAAAAATCCTTTCTTTATGAAGAATATAAAGATTTAAACAAGATTCTAACCATTATTTTAAGCTTGTAAGTGTGTACTATTCAATAAAAATGGGGCGACGTTCTATAAATACCACCAAGAGTGGTAAATATATGAATCCTACAGATCAAGCTCGTAAGTATTTAATTTCTCATATTAATAAGCCTTGTAAAAACTATAAAAAGTACTAATATATGATTTTGGTACATAGGCAAAGAAGCTAGGAAACAAGAACTTAAGAAAAACAAAAAACAAAGGCAGCTTGTGAGAGCTGCAGTTCTCAAAGGAAAAGATCCACACCAACTTATTGAGGAACTAGAAAAGATTGATCAAATGGGTATAGACCATAAAAAAAAACAAATGGTTGGGTAATTAATTTAATGTTTAATTGATTTGTCTGATTCCAGAATATAATGTGGCACAACCCTCACCTCTTAATGAAAAGGTGCTAAAAGACAAAAGAAAAAAGTTGAGAGAAACATTAGAAAGAGTGCTTGGTATGTATGTAAGTATCAAGTTATTAATTAAGTAATTAACTGATATTAACAAGCAAAAAAAATTATAGGGAAAAGATGATCCAGATAAGTACAATGATCTTAAAAAAAGACAAATGGATTATGAACATAAAAGGAACCAAATTGTAAGTTTCTATGAATCAGTGAAATCCGCTCAGCAAGTCACAGTGGATGAAATCCCATTACCTCAACTACCACAACAACCAGCACCTCCACCATCTTTAATGATTCCCTTGCCAACAGAAATAAAGAAACCTGAACACACAATTTATTCAATTGCGACTGCTTTGAAATTGCAAGCCTTAGGACAACCAATAATGGACCCACCAGGGTGTCCACCCGGCCCTCCTCCAGACATTGATAGCGATGGTGAAGTCGTCGACAGAAGACACGATAATAACGAATCAAGCGTTTCAGACGACTACGATTCGGAGGAAGAACACACAGAAGAAGAAATAACAAAACCGACATCATTACAACAGAAAATGGTGGCGATATCAGGACAAAACGTAGATGATTTTATGAAAGAAATGGAGCAGGTGACACAGAAAAAGATCGACGAATCGAAAATTCCTGATATTCCTACAATTACACCGTCTGTTTTACCAGACCCCACGGTTCCACCAAATATTAAAACATTAATCGGCCCACCACCAACGATATTCTCAATGCGTGTACCTCCTGGTCCTCCACCTGGTAGACCGTTGTTACCACCCGGACCTCCTCCTGGTTTACCCCCGCCACGAATGCCAATGCGTATGGCTCCGCCCAGAATGTTACGCCTGCCAGGCCCGCCTCCAAACATGCCGCACGCTGGTTTAATGCCCAATCCAAATGTTTTATCTGCTGGCCCACAACTTGTGCACCGAACTGATAATCCAGCTGCGAAACAAGGAGCTACCATCAGTGCCAAACCACAAATTAGGAATTTAAGCGCCGATGTCACACGCTTTGTTCCGTCGACGCTGAGGGTTAAGCGCGAGGACAAAAAACCGATGCCGACAAGACGCGCCCTGCTACATGAAGTAAAACAAAAAGATTTGATGATTAGACAGAATCATCCCCCAGCTCACCAAGGCACAAAGGACGACGCGTATATGCAATTTATGCGGGAAATGCAAGGATTACTTTAGTTTAATTAAAGTTTTGTGTGACTTTAACTGTAAACAAATGAATTGAAGCAAACATTTAACATTAATTAATAATACATTCATTCATAGACATTATTCAGATGATGATTTAATAATCATAATACAGTACATGATAATTAAATTATGTTTTGAGTATTAAAAAAGTTGCCGTTTTATAATTACGAACTATTTCATCATCGATTGCAATAAATACAGAGACTAGGCAAAGTGATGATGACATTCCCATTTCATATACATCTTTATACTCCCTTTTGAATGCATTTATGCGTTTTCGTGCTTGATATGTTGTTGAGACACTACCGTTGTGAGAATATTGCATTTGTAATTGAGTTCGTGTTTGCTCGTTTTCGTACTAATCTCGCAGATACTGCAAAACAATTAACATTTTGGACACATTACAGAACGTCACAGGTAACGCAAGCAATCACAGCAAAAGCCAAGCCGAGGAAATGGACAGACAGATGCAAAACTATCAATTACGTATGTGTGCAAAACAAAGCGAGTCTTTTAGACAAAAAATTAAAATACTGTAAATTAATACATTAATTAAATAACTACGAAGGTCGAAACGATTAGTGCTGTGAAGTAAACCCAGTGTGTGTTCAAGCCATTGTGTGCGTTGTGCGTGTGTAGGTGCATGTGTGTACTAAGTAGGCAAGAAATGCCAAAATATGCGAGGTTTATATTTATAAGCCCGCCGAATTAACTTACTCGTGAAGTCTTGGGGCGTTAATGGTTGATCGAAAACGTTTTTGATTGCCTGGATCCATTGGTCTCGATCGTCCTCGGCTAACGCTGACAAGTTATACACCCGGTCAGGGGTGGTTAGTGTAAAATTGAATCCTTGATGATCTTTTACTCTCAAACTTCCTATTCGAATTGCATAACCATCATGTGCATGTCCTATTTAAATTAATTTTTGTTTATTTACAAGTCTACTAATACTAATTGTGTTATAAAGCGCTAATTGTTAATTTACTACTTAGTTAAGTTGACTAACCTAAAAATATTTCTCCTTTCGGATGCGGATCTAGCGGTTCATCGTGATACATCAGTTTTCTATGATCCAGAGTGAACCATCTTTTCTTGTATCCATCGCTAGGTCGTGGGCCGGTTTTGTACAGCCAGCCTTCCTTGGCGAAGTCGTCCTTTAGTCGCTCGACTAATTCAGACTCAATGGCGGTGGGATAGGCAAGTTGCAATCGGTGTAACTTTGCACACCGGATAGCCATGTACCAATTGACTATCACTTCTGGATTTTCATGGTACAGGTAAATGTGTCTCGTCGTGCCGTCTTTCAGGAACGATAACTGTAAGGAGTTTGGGTATCCGATTTTTTCGGGGGCTAATACAATGTTTATTTCTGATACATGCAGGATTGCTTTGGGTTGGCCATTATCTCGGACATAATATTTTAGGGTGTTTTCTGACTCGTTTAACACGAATTTTCTATTTTGAAATCGACTATCTTCTTTGCCGCGCTTCATCATGAAGCCTTCCATCTGGCCGCTGGCGTAGGGTAGTCTTTCGGGATGTGAGAATTCTTCACGATGATATTTTGCTCGTATCCATTGTTCAAGTAATACTCTGAAAAGTTGTATATTAAAGCATTCAAAAATAAATGAAAACTATATGTGCTACACTAAACATTATTTTCAAGCGTATAGAACGTGAAATCTACCAAAAGGTCGGCTTTTGATCGCGGCTGTATCTTAATTTTGAGATCCGTATTCACTGTTCGCAAACCTAATCCGTAAATTGAGCTTTTTGCGAAAACAGTAATTGTAACAGTAACTAATAGAGAATACATTTGAGTTTGTCACATTCAATTCTGATAATTTACTACTAACAGACAGACAAATAATTCATTTTTTGTTGAAATAACCAGTCTCTTTTAAATATGACATGTCAATAAAACCTAGTCAATTTTAGCTGCTCTTGTGACCCACAAAAAAACAACTTGAAAACTACTATATAAAACACCCTATATAATGTTGATTATTAAACACAGTAACATTTGATTAACTTACTGGGGATCATTTTCTTTTGGTCGTCTATAATATGGAGGCACGCGTTCCTCATACTTCTGTTTGGCCGCCACATTGCCAACTTCTTTCATCCTGTCCACTTGTGAGTCCTCCCATCTGTCCAATTTTAAGTGTTTCACTTTACTGATGTGGGCTCCCATGCTTCTGTGCACACCACAACATCTCTGGCATATAAAAATGCCAATATTGTATGACGCCCATTCTGGATCTACAATTACAACACTTAATTAATGACCATACTATGATTCTCATTAAAGCACAATACAACAAGCTGCCACTAATTAACTGTGTATCACTGTGTAACTACAAGGACAAGGAATAATAAATGATTCAAATAAACATAAACAGTTCACCATTTGTTAATTATCAATACACCTAAACAATAAACCAATTGCATATTGCTTTATTTGTACAATGATAATTACAAACTGTGTGTGTACACACAACCAAAACAATTAAATTCCTAGTAAAAACAAAATATCAAAAACAATTGAATAATTCACAATAATAACCCAGGTTATTCATTAAATATCTATTAAAACCATGCATTTACATTGTGTGGATAGTAGAGTAACTGATCAAGCTAGTCTTAGGGAGCAGTTAAGTGACAATAATAACTATTTAAGGATGCAAAGCATACGATGCAAGTGAAACAAGTAATAACATCTCCGTTCGCCGTGTCGACGATAATAACCTACCTCTACTAGAACAATCCGCGCATACGTTGTTTCCCGGATGTTTTTGTAGTTCGATGAGAACTTTCTCGTTGCGTTCCGTCATTTTGGTAGGTTTGTTTGCGATGATCTGTCGATGAGTAATCTTCACGTAGTAAGTTTATAAACAACGCACCAACACCCGTCGTCGTCCATTTTTAAAATGTCGTGTTCACATCACATTACACGCCACACGCATTACACCCATTACACCATCCGTGTGGGAACGTGACTTGTGTGTGCGTGTGTTATTTCCAATCTAGTTTGACATCACACCAAACAAATATGTGTACTATGGCGTACTACGATTTTACGATGCTTATACCACGAATGCAGTCGTAAAGCACTTAAAAGCATGCACGGTGCACTTAGTCCACAAACAAAATTATTTGAATTAATTTAATGATTAACTGTTGGTTTAAAGTACTTGGTTTATTTTGTTTTTGAGGAATTGTTTTTGCAGTTATGAGGTATACGTTTGCCCAGTTTACCAGTTTACCACACGCGCTGTCAAAGACGAAGAGGTCAATTGACAACTGCGCCAATGGTAGCCAATGGTTTCAATTCAAAATGGTTGACTTTACCACCAGCAAGAATTTTTAAAAAATATTTTTAGCTCAATTCAACTCAATTTATAGCAATTCCACTATGTAATTCTTTTGTAATTTTATTTATCTTGTACTAAAAACAATACAAACCTATATTTTAATAAAATATAGACAAAATAGAAGATTACAATAAAATTACAATTATTTAGTGTTTATACAATCAATTTAACTTAAAACCATTTAAATAAATACAAAAATATAATTTTATTCACAAATAATCTACATAATCAATAATTTTGTCCAATAAATTTCTCAATCGGTTCATACTTCCATTCTGTATCCTTTAAATACTCAAGTTCCTTCCTCAAATTCTTCATTCTTGTTTGGTGCATTTCATTAACAGCTTGTTGAGCATTTGATGTAAGACTCTGTTGAAATTTTGCCTGGTTCTTTAACGTAACAAGAGTTGTATCAGTTGTAAGAGTCTCAGTTATTCCAGGTGACTTAAGAACTGCATTCGGTAAATTTACAGATGACATTATAACAATTACCACTCCTAAAATACATACATTTGTTAGTGTTTATGAAATAAAAGGAAATGATTATAAAATAAATCAACAAACAGAAATGAGGTTATAGTAATGAAATTTATTACTGTTTATTACGTTACTTTGGTTTTATTGTTTTAGGTCATAAATTACGTGAAATAACGTTAGGATGATAATGTTCGTTTATTTATTTACAAAAGCTAATTACTATTGACAATATGAATAATATCAAACACACAATAAAAACAAGTGTGAACAAGTGCTGTTTGTTGTATACTTGGTGGCCTACTTCAAACACAAAATTATTTATTTTGACATGCTTTTGACTCGTCATAGTTCGTCTTCACTCGTCATGCAGATGTTTTTAATTGTTTTTAATATACTGAATGATACAAATTGTTTATTTTAATATTTTGTTATTAAGTATTAGCTTGGTGTGAGATAATAAATATCTAATCTAAACCAAATAATACTTAAAAACAAATGTTTTGTGTAGCCATAACGTGTTAATTATTAAGATACAGTAATGAGATTTTTATTATTCAGGTTTGTATCAAGATGTATAACAAGTTATCTACCCACAGTAGGGTCAGTAAGTAGATTTGGTAGATAACTACAAGTATGTAACACAAAATAAAACAAACTATGAGCAATAAAAAGTGAACGATCAAACCAAATCGAAGTGTGATTTAACAGTCACATGAATCAACTTCATTGCTCGCTTTAAATGATTACTAACGCTTGATTTATTAGTTTCTGGTCTATCAGTGTGTGACCCGGCCAGTCTCAACCATCACGCCGTTACAAATTCGTTACAATCGAAACTCTGCAGAACGTAGATTATATCAAACCGCAATACGCTATAGTCAACGTCAGTTGTTGTGAGTTGTTCGGTCTGGCACAGTCTGGCAGGTCTAGAGCAGTCCAGAGTGCGAGTGTACTACCAAGCAAAAAACAGTACAGGTGTATCACATGCAATATCACAACCATCACAACGCGTTTGTACGTCGGAGCGCACAGTCGGAATGGCAGTTCGTCGCGCCTCACATTAAAAGCATCGCACTGCTTATTGAAGTGTTATGTCGTCTGTGATTGTGATAAATTAATCAAACAAGGAGAACATCGCGACGATTACCGCTGATCCTTCTTGCTCTCGTCGACGAGGCACTACCAGTCTCCATGGTAACATTAATCGCAAGCACCAGTCGTCCAGCGCAGCCCGATGCGCCTAAATAATAAATAAATACTCTAGGAAATAAAAATCAAAAACTAAATCAACAAAACACAGCATACAAAACAAAAGAAGAGCACTAAAAAAATCAAAGAATTAACATTAAAAAAATTAAACATAAGCAATTTATAAGAATTAAAAATAATGAGTGATATTAATCGACAATTGAACGAGCCAGCAAACGCGAATCGAATCATTCTGGAGGAAACGTTTTATGTTCTCACCAAGAAGAATTCCGTGTTTCGTGTGCGGCTCACACGCCAAGGTTTGATCCTGGTGAAGGAGAGTGAAACTCAAACGAAAGAGACCGTGATCCCGATCAAGGAGATCATCGGCTGTCGATGTCTTCGCAGCAAAAAGGAAAGGTCTTGTTCCTGCCAATCGTTGCCGCGCAGTTCGCTCAATGTTGTGGATGAGAACTCCGGCGAGCAGGACGATAGCGACATCAGTGCATATCTTTACATTTATGCGTATATCCTGCAATACAATAAGGATGTGCCTGTGAAGCGTGAACGCACTATAATAACGCTGCGGTTTCGTTCGTTTGATAAATATGAGGACAACAACAAGGAGGCGCAAAAGTGGCGCATGGTGATCAAGATGCTTATACGCGGTGAAAGTCCCAACCTGAGTTTAAACTCGTTTGGTTGTAAGATCAGGGACGAACGAAAATTGCTTGTGCTCTGCAATCCCAAGAGTGGGCCGGGGAAGGGACGCACTATATTTTTGCAAAAGATCGCACCGGTGTTGCAGGAAGCGGAAATCCAATACGACCTGCACATCACGAAATATGCCAATTACGCTAGGGAGTTTATACGCCAGTCCAACATTTTCAATTGGAGCGCAATCGTGTTGGTATGTAATGTAATAATGTAATTGTTTCATGTTTCTATTGCATTTTTATGTGTTTGTGGTTTTGTTGTGTGATTTTGCGGTTTGGGGTTTTTACGGTTTCATTTGTGTGTAAAGTTTAAAACTTGTCTTGATTTATTTTTTAGTTATGAAGTAATTCAGGTTACTGGTATTTACAGACAGGTTTTTTTTTAAACATATTATGTGTTTTTTGTTTGTATTGTTGTTATGGTTTATTTCAAGTACATACTCTAAAAATAATAATTTTAAATTAGTATGAGAACTTCATCATAAATTAACATAAACTACAATCATATTGTTTTATGTTAAATTGAGATAAAAAGACACAAAAAGTGTGTTATTATAAATTAATAATTACTTATGTGGATTATCTTTAATTCGTAATTTAATACATTATGGAAAAACGCAATAATAATATGGCAATATTCAAACTTCTAAAAAAAATGACGATTTCTTTGATTTTAATTTAAAAAAAATATCTATGCAAGATTTCTAATTTATAACCAAACAAACCAAACAAACAAATGAAATCATCATAGTTGTTTGCTTACGGATATCATAGCCACCTATGCAATAGTTTTCTCTGTTACTTTCTTACTTTTCCGTGTTGATAATTACACATTTAAACATCTAATTATTACAGTGATGCCAAATAGCTTTAAAAATGTTTAACACAACATCTTTGGTTATTACAAGAAATTGTGTTAAACTGAGACTTGTCTATTTCTTTGTTAATAACTAAAAAGTTGATATGCCTCTATGAGGGCTAGTGGAGAAGAATAAAATCGTATTAAAGAAGATTTATAGTGAAAATTAATTAGTGCATTTCACAAAAAAATGTAAATTAATAAATAATCGTGTGCACGTGCCAAGGTATTGAAATAAATATGTCATTTTGTCGTTTCGTATAATATTTTCATAAGTTTCGTGTTAATTATTTAAAAACGTGATACTCATTTTAAATATTCATATATGAAAATTGCGTGCTATTAAAATAATGCAATCACTAAATTTGAATTATTTACGAAAACATTCGTGATAACGTCGAAAATAAACAACTAACATTTTTGTTGTTTTTGTGTTATATTTGTATTATGTTGTTAATTATGGCAAAAACATCATAGAGTGTGCAAATTTTTATGAAATTATGACTACATAAATTCAATGCCATTTAACCAACATTTAAATAATGAGAAATGTTTTTTTTATCCGTGATAAAATAATTGTGTTATTAACTTTAAGAAACATATCATTTTAATTTAATTTTATTTATCCAACCTTTATGTGAAATGTTCGTCGAAAACATTCAAGAAAATGTCAAAAAATACATGATAACTTTTGTTGTTTTCGATAATATTGGAATGTTTTGTTTTGATAACTTACGAGAAAAGGTCATACAGCTTATACATTTCTACCAAAATATAACCAATTAAATGGTATTCAATATTTAATTTAAATTTAGTAAGAAAAAACTCGAGAAAATGCTTGGCTTAAAAAGTGAATAAATATTTTAAGGTTTAAATCCTATAAGAAAACAACCAAAAAACAACAATAAAAAAAATACATTACAGAAAAATATCAAGAAAAATAAACTAATTAAACGTAGGCATTCAAAACTTTAATGATATTTGAGTATTGTTTAAATCGTATTGTTTCCACGCTCATAGTAAACGATAATTAATTTATGATAAACTATGACAACAGTGCCGAACAAAAAGTGTGCAATTCGTGCAATAAAATCCATACACTTTACATAAAATCAAAAACAAATTAGGTTTCATAACTTTTGCGATAACATACCGCTCCATAATCGCAAGAAAGCAGTCATAAACAAACGTCACTGAACCACTTTTGCCCAATCAGCAGCAACAACAATCAACTAAAGCATAAAACTCGTTTATGTCAACAAATATGTAATTGCATGCAATTAAGTCAGACACGAATTGAAGACTATGTGGCACATGTATGCACGTGTTTGTCGTGCCATCGCGAATTGAAAAACCAAGGATTTCATACGTATTAATTGTAGTCGTTAAGTATAGATCCAAGCCAATAATTAGCGCCACGCATTGTTGACAATCATTGTTCGTAATTGTCGTATATTGGTATTTCTTATTTGGATACGCATCGCTTTAAAGGTCATTTTATTTTATGGCGTTTGGTTTCAAGTAGAACGGGAGTTAATTCTCACTGATTCACACACTATGCTATAACAATACAATTAAAGGTTAGATCAATGTTCTAAAATAATACAAATTGATAAGAATCTATATATTAAGCGTTGATTTCTGGTCGAGTACTTTTTGATAATATTTATTATAACTACATGTTATCGAATATATAACACGTTCTAGTCACAGAGTTATAGATTCGACGGGTACGCCAACAAACGTTGATAAGAATTAAAACCAAGCGGATGATAGATAAGAACTGTTAGGTTAGGAAGATTAGGTGATAGTGTATGGGGATAATTGGCTAGTATTATTTTATGGTATGATTTATCTGACGGTAATTTTATAAAAACACATTAACATGTATTTACTGCTGACGTATGTGATGAACTATATTCGTTTGTTATTTTATTTGCGTTATTATTTTTTTTATTCTCGCCTTGTCATTTTTTTGCTTTTCAACAATATTTAGTTTAGGTCAGTTTAGGTATTAAAACTTGTTATGTGACGTTTTTAATATCATATTGTTTGATATACAGGGCGATCGCGTTGTTTTTCCCGAATTTACAAATACCAAGTACTATTTTTGAAGTAGACAATTATCTTATATAGTGATCGACACTTATAATCAATTATTGTTGAAGTGTTTTGTGTTGTTAACCTCTACTAATAGATTAGAGATGAAATAGTACGCTGTAATACGTGTAATGTATTTCAACTGCTATGTAAGATTTTGTGGTTCAAAATATGGTAATTCACCAAAAATGAACGGATATGACTTGATACACGTCTACTTGCACAATTTATTTAATATTTGTAAAGTGTGTAATGACTCACCTTGTTTGTATATGTCTAGAAGTGTAAAACCATCAACATTTGGTAATAACTAAAACAAACTCATAAAAGTTATAAAAGTAAAAACAAATTACTTCTAATAAACATAATAGCTTTAAATATAACAATTAAAAAAACGATTGTTTTTCAGGTTGGTGGTGATGGAATAATATTCGAAGCAATAAACGGCCTCTTCGAGCGTTTCGATTGGGAAGAAGCAGTACGAAATATTCCAATCGGTGTCATTCCCGGTGGTTCAGGAAACGGTTTAGCGCGTAGCATCGCGCACAATGTCGGTGAGCCATATACCACCAACACAACACTCCCATCTGCTTTATCCTTGGTTCGTAACACTCGCACTCCCATGGATCTAGTCCGCATCGAAACCACCTCGCAAACCCTCTTCTCTTTCCTATCAGTCGGCTGGGGTTTTCTCTCCGACGTCGACATCGAAAGCGAAAAACTACGAATCCTTGGCGGCCAACGCTTCACAATCTGGAGCCTAACAAGACTGATAGGCCTCCGCAACTATGGCGGCAAACTATGGTACCTTCCAGCTACAAACACACCCGTACACAACACCCATGACATCAAAAAAACCGACAACATCGAAATACCCACTGAAATGATGAATTTAGAAACTCAAACTGGCCGACAACGAGTTGACTCATGGTACAGCGCCGCATCTAAACGCAGCGCATATTTCTCAGCAACAACAAACAGCAGTTATCAATCCACAGCTGATAGTGGCCCCGATGATAATCATAAGAATAATGTTCGAATGTATGGTCCCCCATCGCAGTTGCCTTGTTTAAACGCACCGCCGCCATCAAACTGGCGATGCATCGAAGGCCGCTTCATCATGGTACACGCATCCTACCCAAGTCACTTGGGCGAAGATTGTTTATTCGTCCCCGAGGCAAAACTCAACGACGGCATCATCTGGTTGGTCGTAATCAAAGCCGACGCATCGCGGTCACAGGTCTTTCATTTCCTTCTGGGTTTAAGCGATGGAACGCACATGAACGCCGAATGTGGCGACGCTATCCAAATGATTCCTACACGAGCCTTCCGTATTGAACCAGACATGCACGAAAAGGGCTACATGACCGTCGATGGCGAACACGTCGAATACGGCCCTATCCAAGGTGAGATGTTCCCCGGACTCGCCTCGGTGTTGGTTCCCTGATATGAGGAGAACTTGCAAAACGCGTCGAAAAAACTATCCAACTTAGTATTATCGTCAATGGAACCAGTATTAATTAATTTCCATGATATTTTAAATCAACATTCCAGACAATTACTGCAAAGCAATTAATTAAAGTCTAGGGTTTTATATAATCATGAAACGAATAGCAATTTTATGTGAACTATGAAAAACAACTAACAAAAACAAAAGAAAAGTCCAAATTATGTTATGCTCTAGCCATGTAGATAGACATAGGCGGCGTTGAGAATTGTTTGACATGCGCACTAATCGCACAAGTATCAGCGAAGGCGCTGGAAAAACAAATGAATCCTATTGAATCGGCACAAACCAAGCGCCCCCGACGTTATCGGCTACGTACTGTAAATATTAATATTTAAATTCGTTATGTTATATAGAAGTTTTGAGATATATTAACATACATTAACAATCATTGTGTATGGTGGTGTATATTGTGGTACAAGCAAATGGAGTGTGGAGCGGTATAAACCAATTTTACTTCGAGCTGTGATAATACGAAAAATTAAGTACATATTGTTATTTTTATTTGTATATAGATCGGATAGAAATTGCGGAGCTTTATATATATACAAATATGTTGACATCAAACGAACCTAACCTAAACGTTTATATTTAGTGAGAAACAAAAGCACACAGGTTAGTAGGCAACACACAGATAACAAGTTTCAAAAATTATTACCAAACATTTTATGCTCGCATTTTTTTCATCGTGGCGTCATAACTTCAAAATGCAAACTATTAATTTGCGGCATTGACGTCATGACTTTGACTATAAATATAATTCCATTGTTCTCGTTTTTATTGTATTGTATTCAATAGTATAAAATCGTTGCTGTATTTTGTTATGATTGTAAATCATTTTAATGTTACTGTACTGTATAACAGCATTTTCCATGAGTGTAGACTTAAAAATAAGTTCCTCTTTGTTAATACTTGATGCTCTTGTTTTAGACGGTTATTAATTTTAATTGCACATAATTCTTAAGTTTAATTATTAATTCACCTGCAAAACATTCACAAATATCACAATAATCACGATGTTTTGTAGGTGAAACGTTGTTCGTTATTTCTTCACATATCGTGGACCGGACTGTCTTCATTATCTTACTTACATTATCAGTTTGTAAAAGACTTGAATTGTTCATAGTTAACTCTGTACTCTCAATAATCTTACTACCCCCAATATGTACGTTATATCAAGCGAAATTCCAAAGCAATCAAGTAATTTGTGAGTGAGGTAATTTGTATGCAAATAAACACACAAGGTAATTAATATTATACATTTTAGGAACTGTGAACTGTTTGTTCTAGGATGCGTTCTTAGTTTTTATCGATTACCACTTAACGAATTACTTAACAAATCAATCAATCAAACAAAGAAAAAAAACTAATGTATTTACATATTTGAATTTCATTCTTTAAGAAATCTATTGAAAATTGTTGGATCGGTAATAATGATTAATGATTAGTAAAATTTATCAAATTGTCCTATTACATACAAATACACACCAATAAACTACAAGGATTCTGTTTTTTATTCTTACTTCATTAATAACTTGTAATAAATATATCACCTAAGTGGAGTTTAGTTGATCGAAAATTGTTCCAACTCACTTAACAACTTGCTCATTTGGGAATCGATTTGTTCCTGTTGTTGTTGCGGGTCGTTTAATGACAGCTTGATGATTTGAAGGTCGTCGACGTTATTTCGGTGATGACCCCACATTGTTACTTCTTTTTTCGACCACATTGAGATCATCAAATCAACTATCTGAAATTGTGCGTTTAAGGTAAGTGTTTTTTATGCTCTCGTGAGGCAGAATGGGTATACATAATTTAGTATTTTGTTTGAATTAATGTGTAATTTGGTCATAAATAAACAATGAATCGCAACAAATTTAAATTATAAACAAATGATAGAAAATTAAAGAAAATAGAAGATAAATAACGGAGATAAAATATGAGATATTTATAAGGTTAAATATAACCTCAAATTTAGTACTATTTGAAAATCGCTGAAGAAAACAATTGTGCAGGTCAAATGAATGTCATGTTCTTTTCAAGATGTTGGCATATTGTAGCTTGCAAATTATTATTATAAAAAGTATGGGACATTTCCAATTAATCAGAATTAATCCTAATAATAATTTTTGGTCAAATGCACAGTTGAATTGTTGTGATAACCTCAAAAATGGGCTGTCAATTTCCACAAGCTCAGGTTTATTATTTAAAAATTATTATCAACTTACTTCAGCAACTTCCTTCTTAATTTTCTCCATTTCCACAGATCCAGTATAACATCCTGTAATTCGCTTCATCAAAATTCTTAATTTACTTTGAGCAATTTGTACAGGATTCTTCTTATTCATATTAAGTAGTCTTATATCAGCGCCACCATCAATTAGTAGTTGAATCAGCTGAATATTATTGTTACATGCAGCCAGGTGAAGTGGTGTATTCAGTAAAATATCTTGTAAATTTGGATCAGCACCATTTGCAAGTAGTAACTTAACCATATCGGTATAACAACGACTAGATGCAATATGCAATGGAGTTCGGTTAAGTTTGTCTTGACAATTTGCAGCTGTCCCACTGTATAGTAGATTTTGTACACCTTCCAGATTATTCACAGACACCAGTTTTAATAAGTTTTTCTCATCCTTGGAATGATGAACACGATTCAAAACATTTATCAAAGAAGTCGAAACCAAACGATCCTTATCAGCCTTAATTTTATCCTTCGCCTTGTATTTTACTTTGGTGTGCGAACCCAGTTCGCTGTCGCTGTGTGAAGCCATCTTCCTCATTGACTTGAAATACTATAACTCTAGCACTAAAATGTTTATAATGCAAACTTTATACTTTTAACATACTGATTTGTTTATTTTTACTGCGAAAATAATAACAAGCACGAAGCCGCTACTCGACAGATGACAACAACCAACAACCTTGATATGACCTTGAATAATATAGTTCGGAAACCAACCAACACCTGTAAGCCACTAAACACCACTATAATTAAAATGATTTCACAGCAGAATTTATTCAAATCAAACGAATTAAAAACAAATCAAACGTTTGTACTATAAATTTAATTTCTTAAAATTTTCTACTTTATTTCAACCATAGATTTCAACAAGAATTTATAAACCGAAATGTCATTATGTTTTCAGATAATTTTGACAGATACACAACAAACAAAACACAAAGCCAAACAACCATTTGCATAAAAAAAACAGAAATCTTTTATTAACTTTTATACTTTAATTCTTATCTAACATAATATTATTCATAACTAAATTACATTATTCAATATCAAAAACACTTTTCTTTGATTTCACAACTTCTTTCTCATGAAAATGATCAGCAGTTCTTTTGCGTAATTCTGCAACTCCTTCTTCTTTCTGTGCCCATTCTAACACTAAACGCCTACCATACAAATGAGTACTTTGAGACAAAGCGTCAAAAGCTTTCTTGGCATCAGTATTAGTACCGAAATCAACAAACGCAAAACCACGATGTGAATCAGCACCAGGTGTCATTTTCTTCGGTAATCTCAAAGCTTTAATCTCACCAAAAGTCCTACAAAACAAGAAATCATAAATAAATTACCATAAATCATATTTAAAACTCAAAACTTACTTAAACAGCTCCAAAACTTCATTACGATTAGCTTGAAACGGAATATTTCTGATCAAAATCTTTGTGCCTGTTTGTTTTGTCACTTTGTTTGATTTTCTATTTACCTGAACTTCTCCACTATAAAAAAATAATCAACCAATTAAAACAAATAACCAATAAACCTTTATTCAGAAGATAATCGTAATAATAACTATAAATAATACTCACGGTAAAGTCCTTTCTGATCGCTTTAATTCTAGCGATTTTCCCCCTAAATTACTATGTTGCAATGTTTTCATTGCATCATCCGCACTAGATTTATGATAAAATCTTACAAAACCATATCCCATAGATAAAGTATTACTTGGATCAGCAGGATCTTTCTTTGTAGCAACATTTGCGTAATTAATTTTCCCACAAAATTTAAAATGCTCTTTCAATTCCCTGTCGGTTGTCCTAAAATCTAAATTCTTAACAAAAATAGTTGTATCTGGTTCGGGTTCTTCATCATCATCTTCATTTTCATTAACATTTGTTTTATCTTCAACTGGCTTTTGTTTTTGTTCACTATCCTTAGTTTTAGCATCGACTGAACTTTCAGTTTCAACATTCTCTTGATTATTTTTGTTTTTATTACTCGGACCTAAAGTTCTTTCCTTCAAAGCGTTCTCAGGTGCCCATTCTAAATACAAAGGTAAATTTTTAAACTTAGTATACGCTAATTTACTAAACGCTTTTCTAGCTTCCGATGGTTCAATAAACTCGACAATAGCTGTGATTCCATTCGGTGGAAATATAAATCGCCCAATAACGCCATGTTCATCAAATTTATCTTTAATTTCCATTGGTCTTGTATTTGCTGGTAAATTCTTGATTAGAATCGTTGTTTTGGATCGCTTTACGTTTGTAGTATTAAACGCGTCAAGGTAAACGTCGTGACTTTCTAGATATTTTCTTGTTTCGGCTATAATTTGTGTTTCACCAAGTGCTAGACGTACTGCAGCGCTTCCTGAACCATGTGGTGCTAGAACAGCTTCTTTTGATGTGTTGTAAGTATTCGCAATTACATCAGCGACAGCGTCGTGTCCCAAAAATAACGAATTCCAATTATGTGTGCTTGACGCTTGCGATTTTTGTTGTTTGGCTTTCTTTTGTTTGAAATTCGATGAATCTAATAACAAAATAAATGAATTCATACACTCAGGATATTTATTCCGTTACGTATTATCACGTTATACAAACCTTCATTATCGTCTTCGTTATCATCTTTGGGTTTTCCAGGTAATAAATGCAACATACGTCCATGTAAAATTTTCCCATCCAGTTCGGAATAAGCTTTAACCGCATGTTCGGGCATTACGAATGTAATCACACCAAAACCTTTTTTAATCCTTGTGGTTGTATCAACCGGTAGTGTTAACTCCGCAATAGGACCAAACTTTTCAAACATCGCTTGAATATCTTCTTCTTGCGTGCTGTACGACAAATTTCGCAAGAATATCCGACCCGATTCCGCAATACCTTCTTCATTCTTAAGTTTTTCTTCTTGACTTTGCCATTTTGAGTTTTGTACATTTGACTCATTACCAGCATCTTTCTTTTCATATTTTAAAATTAAAATCTGTTTTCCATTAATAATACTTTTATTTTTCTGCAGTGCTTTTGCGTATTTTTTCTCGTCTTTAAACCCAATAAAAGCAATACCCTTAATATGACGCGGAATTCTAATGGAAAAAGGTACCACTGGTCTTAAAAAATCTTTGATGTCTTTTTTCTTACAATTATATGGCAAATTTGTTAGTTTCAATGTAAATAAATCAACTTTTACTTTCGGTTTCTTTTCCATTTTCTTTCTTGGTGTTTTTGTTTTCAAAGCATTTAAGTACTAAAATAAATAAATTACCCTGTTATTTTTTATCATTAATTAATACAAATGTTTATAAATAACTTACATCTTCATCAGATATATTTGTATTAGCAACTTTTTCCTGTTCTTCATTATCTTCCTCATCACCATTGTCATTCTCTTCATCTGATTCAGCTTTACCAGAATCTGAATCATTTTCTTGTGTAGATTTTAAAATTTCCTGAGCTTTAGTAGCTGAATGTACTTGCAAGAACTCATCAAAAAGTGGATCGTCTTTATATTTCTTTAGCAACTCTTTTGTAGTATCTTCCTTTTTCTTGGGTTCTATAACTTCTTCATCCTTTTTCTTTTCTTTCTTGTGAAGCTTTTGATAAGCAGAACTATCACTAGCATATTTACTCCATGATTTGGGTTTGTTTTGATCACCAAGTGTGGCACATTCTTGAACTTGAATCTTTGTTGTATTAATTCTACTGTTGTCGAAATATTTAATTGCTTCTGCTGCATCAGATTCATTTTGGTATCCAATAAAACCAAATCTTCTGAATTCTCCTTCTTTAGTATATTTTAATTGTACATCAGTTATTTGACCTTTTGTACCAAATATTGCTCTAAGTTTATCTTCATTTGTCTAAATAAAATTTAAAGTTTTTAGTTACATTTTTTCTTTATAGCATATTATTTATTGTATGGAATTGTTTCAGATTAAAGTACTTACATTTTTTGGAAGGTTTTTAATAATAATTCGTGACATTTTAACAATAATCCACAATAAACTACGCACTTACTAACAACAAAACAGATGAAACATCTGAAAAACGTGTTTGAAATTTTATGCCAATTTTTAGGTTATGATGAAAAATCCACTGAGTGTTTCGTAATAAAACGACCAAACATATATAATTTGCATACCAAATTTAATAAAACCTTTTTGTAATGGTAAATCACAATAATAATTAACATTTTATATTATTTATTTCTATAAATATTAACCTATAACATTGTACTTATATCAAAATTAGTATAGCAACCAAAGTCATTAGCTAAATTATTTCTATGTCCAGGATTAAACTTTGTTCTTTCTAATGATAATAATCGATTAGCCATTTCAGTCATTGTTGCACCTATAATCATAATAATAATTAAATAAATCTAAATTGATGACCATTTTAAACTTACCAGTACACAAAATAATTTTACCCTTACAGCCATTCAGTAACATTTTAATAGTTGCTGATGTTTTTATTAAACATTCATCTGACAAAAATGGTGGATCAGCAATAACTAAATCATAAAACTCTTTTCTATCTTGAGGTACACTTAGTGGTGCTTTATAATCATAAAAGGTAAAATCTTCTCCATGTATTGCAAATCTTTTATCATATTCATACAAATGTATAGTGTGTTGGCCTTTACTCTTTAATTTCATTTTCTTGTAAAGTGAAGGACATGATATTAATGCAATGTTTCCAGATTCTCCTATAGTTTTCAATGCAATATTTATAAGAGTTTGTATTGTTTCTGAATCATACCAAAATTGACTTAATTGCTGAAATATATCATAAATTCTTTATTATCATTGATACTTGATTTTATTGTATAATATAAATTAAAAAAATAGTTTCAATTATTAGAACACTCACCCAATCTTCACTTATATCAATATCTGCATCACTTTTAGCTATTTGTGATACTTCTAATTGAATTG
This sequence comes from Atheta pasadenae, assembly GCA_030264155.1. Lineage (NCBI taxonomy): Eukaryota > Metazoa > Arthropoda > Insecta > Coleoptera > Staphylinidae > Atheta > Atheta pasadenae. Next base: position 22,814 of record JARJDS010007448.1, read on the forward strand.
CATTTCGTTGTTCTTCTTCTCTGTAAAATTCTTGTAAAGCAAGAAAAGTTTCAGCGGATAATTGAGGAACATCGTCATCATCGTTGTTTGTCATTGAATATAAATGTAACTGTTTTGCTATTTGAGTTATAACTAAAAACTTTAAAAGTTGATTCAAAATGATTCAAAACACGTGAAAGCCGTGAAAGTATACTTGTTTCTTGGTTATTTCCGTTCTCTGTCTTTTAGATATACAGGGTCTAGACAATTTAAACAATTGCAAATTTTAATTAAGATATGACTTAATAAATAAGGAATGTAAAATTTATTATTCTTATTTTTTTATGGATAAGCTGAATATTTTGGTCATTTTGGTGGTAGAGTGAACAATTGTAAAAATATAAAAGCAACCCAAAATACACATGGAAAAGGTAAAAAAGTACGTAAAAAGCAGTAAAAAGTAGTGCACGGCTGTGTCCGGCCTGGTCCGGCCCAGTCCGGCCGAAAGTTTGGTTTCGGTTTCGGCCAGTTTCGGCGGCAGGTCGGTTTCGGCCGAGATTGGTCATATAAAAGAACCTGCATGCCACAATTTCTTCCTCTTTCTCATCAACCGCATCAGTTGCAAGATTTTCAACTACACTTACCAACAGCACGCGCAAGTAAACAATTGTAAAATCAAGGAAAATGTCGCAAAAAGAAAAACATCCGATTTGGCAGCACTTCGACAAAAGTACCACCGATAGATCTAAAGCTGTTTGCAAGATATGTACAAAGGTCTATTCGTTAGGAAGCAAAGAACCAAGAAAACAAACCTTACACGGACTGAAGCTGCATTTATCAAAATCTCATCACAAGGAATACAGGCAAGCAATTATCCGTTTATCAGAATTGAACGATTTAAAAATTAAAGCAAAATTGAAGCAAGCAGACTTAAAGGAATCATTGAAAGAGTCAAGCTTAGATCCATCAACTCTTGTTGAGACAACAATGCCAAGTTTAATCTTTAACCCTATACTTGTGCAGCGGCATGATAATGAAATCACAGAAAGGATTGACAAAACTATAATGGATCTCATAATTGTGGACATGCTGCCATGTACTTTGGTGGAAGGTGAAGCATTCCGCCGACTTAATTTTGCTGATCCTCTAGGAGTTCACAAGTACCAGTTAAAATCTGAAGAATATTTTAGAACCTCACTTATGCCCAAAACATATGAAAGAATAAGATCAAAAGTGCAAGATTTACTGACACAGAGTATGTGGATGAGTGTTACTACTGACATTTGGACCAACACATGTAATACATGTTCACTTCTCAGTTTCACAGCTCATTTTATCATAGATGATAAACGTTTCAAAGTGATTTTAGGTGCATGTGTGCTTGAACAAGACCATTCCAGTCAATATATTGCACAAAAATTTACAGATATTGTACATGAATGGGGTTTAAAAGGCAAGATTTTTCTAGTTCTACGTGATAATGTCGCTAATAAGTTTTGCGTTTGCGCGATGCGTGATCAATACGAAGTTATTGGATGTGTCGCACATACGCTCCAGCTTGTTATAAAAGAAGCCCTTTTTTCAGAAGACAACATAAATGATCTTTTAATGAAATGTAGAAAAATCGTCGACGATTTTCATGATAGTGAGCCAGCAAGCAGGAAATTGACAGAATGTCAAAAAAGATGCGGATTGCCAGAACATGTCTTGGTGCAAGACATTGATATGACATGGAACAGTTTGTATTTGATGTTGCAACGACTTCTGGAACAGGAAAATGCAATTAACTTATACTCTGATGAATGTGATATGGTTGATTCTCTTCAATATAATGACTGGGAGATTGTAAAGAACCTCACATCTGTGTTGACATTTTTTCATGAAGCTGCCCTGGAGTTATCATTTGATAATGCTTGCATTTCGATTGTCATACCATTGATATGGTTATTAAACCAGAAATTGCAAGTTTGCTATGAAAGTGACAACGAAATGATAATCAACATGAAAACTTCACTATGCGAGTCCATGAACATGAGATTTTCGTCGCTGAAAAAACTCCCTTCAGTGATGGCAGCTACAATATTGGACCCAAGGTTCAAGTCTAAGTACCTCAATCGTAATGAAGTGGACATTGCTGTTACAGAGCTAATATCTTTTTTGACCGAGTCTGAAGTCAACATGCAGTCATCCCACAGCACTGATAACGGCAATGTCTCTACGGCTTCAACTACATGCGTCTGGCAAGCTCACTACATAAAGCAAGAAAAAGAGAGTATTTGGGATGCACATGATAATATGTTTAGCCAAACAGAGTTCACAGAATCTAAAGACATGAATTGCTTTCTGAGAGAAAAGATTCAATGTTATTTGTCACAGCCATTATTACAACTCAATGCTGACATATATAGTTATTGGAGCTGCAGTCCATATCCTATGTTGAGAAGTGCAGCTGTAAAGTACCTTTCAGCTCCACCGACAAGTGGCCCGAGTGAGCAGTTGTCTAGTGCTGTTGGTCAAATATACTCTGATCGTCGCAATAATTTACGTGGCGAAAACGTAGACCAACTGCTTTTCTTGGCGTATAATATAAGACTCTTTAATTATGATTATTAATAATAACGTAACCTTAAACAAAAGACATTTAGAAGTTCTATTTTTTAATATTTTGTATTAAATAAATGATTATAACAATCTTAATATACTGTGTTTCCATTAATTTTGGTCAAAAATCTTGATTAAACTTTATTCCAAAAAAGGGTACTATACTATAGCGTTGACTGTCACGTGATCCTATTTTGTTAATTTGCTCTTGTTTATAATAAATTTTGTTTTTCATCATTTTGCATCTTGTTCCATGTTATTTGGGTTGCATAACCATCCATTCGATGGAAATTTATATATTTTGTTTAAAATATGTACATTTTTACCACCGGTTTGTACTGATTGCTAGAAAGTTGATAATGTAACTTTTACAAAGAATTTTATTGCCTATCTATCACTAAGTATCATGCGGTATCATCAGGTATCATGAACGATGAATATAGATTGTTCTGGATGATCTACAAACTCGCAAGAAAATAAAAATAAAAGAAATAATTCTGTCACATTAAAATCTTAGCAGCTTTGTATTGCTTTCAATTGCTTTGTATCAAACACGTGTCGTGTAATAATGACTAAAATAAAATCCGAGACAACATTCATCAAAAAGAAATGTTTGAACTGTTGTCACAATTTATCAAAACTTAAAAGCTTGTGCAATCAGAAAGGAATAACAATGAGTTTTAACAACAAGGATCAACCCTGTGAAAA
>JARJDS010007450.1:0-20748 GCA_030264155.1 Atheta pasadenae
AGTTGTTTACGAACGATGACAATTCCAATGTTGCGCTTGAATATGTTTAATCCAAACAAAAGCCAAACACTAAACACGAGATAAAAGATAAACCCAGGCAGGTTGCGCTTCCGACTGGAAAGGCGGCAAAAGTGGCGGTAGCGGAGGTGGCACTGTGGTAGTAGAGGCACAAGCGAAAGGAGGCAAAATCGATATGTATTATGAATATTATAAGGCCACGCATTCAGCAGCCCCCTTCAGGTTCGAAAACGCACACGTTAATCTGAAATTTTCATGCGCGGCGTGTGATTCATGCATGGCGCGTAAATTCTAATTGAAGTCGCCGGCACTTGAGCCAATGGCGAACGCACTGTATACGAATGGAAGAAAAGGAAACAAAAGTGTAACGCGCACACAAAACCCTCGAGAAACGCACGGGAAACGCGCGCTATTGATAAAGATAACAATATCGATCATGGTGCGAAACAAAACACAAACGCAAACTACACAACAATAAATATTTGTTTTTGTTTTTGTTTATTTGTTGATTCTTTACGATTGAACGTGACAACACGTAGACAAGAAAACAATACCTGATGCAATTTGTCATTTGTTTCATTCAAAATAAATTCGTTTGTTTATTTAGTGTTTAAGTGTTTAGTGTTTTGTTTTGTTGACAAATTTCGAAACAAATACATTGTAAGTAATTGCAAGTTATCGGAAAGTTCGTGCGGTGTATGCCATTGTTTTGGGCCTACCTTGTTAAGTCAAGTTCCTGGCGACTTCCTGTTCCTGGCTGGCGCTCGGTTCCTGCTGGTGTTTTCCTGCTGGACACTATAAGCACACACCGCGACTCTGGCGTGTGGTGGATGAGCGCGTGTGTGAGTGCGAGAGCGTGTGTTTATAGCCGTGGTCGCGCTCCTGCTGCGGATTGCTGCCGGCGGGCGGTTTTGTCACTGGGCATACTCGTCGTCGCGACGTTAGCGGCGGTCGCGACACGGTGTCGATGGCGACCAGTGCGAGATCGCGGCGCGTACGGACAGCAGGCGCGGGCTGTCAAACGGCCTCCATGACAGTCCTGCATGCACACACGGCTGTGCACGGCTGCACGACCTGCGAGCGGAGAGCGCGCCGAGTCGACCAGCAGCTGACTGCCCGACGACACTCGAACGCTGACGAGCCGACGCGAACGTTAGCAGGAATGCCCGGGCCGCGCGCCGCACGCGTTCAATTTGCAATTTGCAACCAGCAGGACTGCCAGCCCAGATACGCATTTATCTAATGCCGTGTGCGCACAAAGAAAATAAAACAAACGGGTGTTGCATTTCTGCCGGCTGCTATTCCTGCTATGTCTGTTATTACGATGCATTTTGTTTCGGCCTTGACTTTTATTTCAAATAGAAAGATAAAGATAAACAACTTTTGTTTATGACTCTGGTAGTTTCAAACTTTCTTATTTTTAAAGTTTTAATTTTATTTCTAATTTTTATTTTATTTATGTAGTAAATGTAAGTTACTTATATTTAGAAGTTTTGTGTCAGTTTATTTGTTTTTGATTTTTCTAATAAGCGCAAGAAAGGCGAGCACGTGAAATAGAAGACACATTGCAAGCATGGACCACAGATCACGGCCAAGATGACCTTCGGCGAAGCTGTACTGGGTCAGGACCTCGTTTCCGGTGCGCAGGCAGGGCACTTCCGGGTTAGGGTTTTCGCACGCTGCGCAAACAAACAAAAAGTAAACACACAAGAAACAATTTGGCAATAATGCCATTAAATGTGTTTTAATAAACACACAAACAAAACACTAACCACAGCCATCTGCTCCAATTATTTTCTTATAATGAAAAAGAGAACCAATAGAAATCCGGACAGGTAAAATCGGTAAAACGATAAACGATCAACAAAAGAAAACGTCACAAACAATTTGAGGTTATTATCTTCATAATAATTGAGAAAAGTGACCAAATATTGTTCTAATCTTTTGTTTTCTGTGTTTTGTTTTAGACCAAGTTTGAAGAGGCAAAGCAAACATAGTGGGCGTGGCTAGTTTGTGATTGGTAGTTAACTTAAAGTGGAGGTGTGGCATAAAATTGACATTAAAATAACCTCAAAATCAACCTCAAACTATTAAATTGACATACTTATGTTGTTTACTCCCGTCCATTGAGCAATTGTCAAAGACTCCATGCCGTACATTAGCCAGGAAATGTACTTTGTCCAGGCAATATGATTTCCAAGAGAACTGAAACAATATATTTTAAATAAAACAGACCTTTGATATACTATATACTTAACCTTAAATTGACGAAGAATCCAGAAGTAATCATCAAGATGTAATCAAACGGCACTAAACACAACATGGCGTTGTTAACTGTATTAAACATGTTCGAAAAAAAGATCCCTAAAACAATAACCTTGTACTGTTTGTACCAATATAACCTCAAACGTATACTCACCGCAAGCGCAAGAAACATTCATAACCAATATGGCGGACAACACCGTAAGAAAAAAACTTTCTGCAATTTGACGAAGGCCAGTAAGCCAATAAATAATTAAAACAAACAATACTGGTTCAAGGACGACTCCCGGTAACTAAACAAACAACACAAATTTAAAATTTTAAAATATTAGATTAGGTTAGGTTATTTACCATTGCCAATGTCTTGGCAGAATAAAACATGGCAGGCGAATACATTCCAGCTTTGTATTCACGCATGAAAAGCGGAATGTTATTGGGAAACTCAGCAAGCACTGAATACATCGCTGGAAAGGTATTCTCGCACACAATGGTCACCAATGCTCCTTGAAGACTCTGGACGCCATTTTGTGTTAAAGGTACAGTACCAATATAGCATAATCCTACCATGAGTGCGATTGTCTACAAAAACACATGCACAAAGTTAGGTTAGAAATTAATTTAATGTCGAATTTGAGGTTAATTTAATATTTACCATTTTTTGGACCATTCGTAACAACTGCACCGCTGGATTACGTAGAATATCGTTAAAATAACGTTTTGTGAGATAAAAGAATTTGGTAAACCAAAAAATTTCTTTGCTATAACAAACACAAACGTTAACCAATAAATAAAGCGCCATTTTAAAAATGTGTAACCTACAAATCACCCCGAACATATTTTTCTTCTAAACGCCTGCGTTTCTTTTGTTCTTTTTGAAATTGAACGCCATCTTGGTCGTCGCCATCTTGCAATATCTCTTCCTGTCAATTACAACAATTAAGGGAATAAAAATATAATTTTTAGGTTATATCCAGATTTAACTTTGAAAACGAAAAAAAAACGACAGATTTAAATGGCTTGAAAAAATAGAAATGTTGATTTATGATTCCACTTATTACATTTTACCCTCAATGCTATGAGGGCGCGAGTGAGTGTGTGAGAATTTGATAAATGGAAACGAAAGATTGAAGTAGAACGGCATAAAAATGAGTGCTCACCTCAATGTTCGTAGAGCCCATGTGGCACTCGTACTGGACTAACACGTCGACCTCCTTAGCGTAATCGCTCACCGCGAAACGATTGCAGATGGCGCGCGACGTTTGCCGACAGTTTTCCTCAGCTCCGGGTGTTATTCCCAGTGTTTTCACCAGAAAATCAGCTGGGTTATAGTTTTTAGGACATGTATATCCTAAACTTTATTATAAAACCCCCAAAAAGAACAAAATAAAAGAATTAATCGTATATATTACGGTTAAGTTAGGTTATGTTAAGTTTGGTGAGGTTATGTTAGTATTACCTTGATAAAAACTCGGTAGCATAAACAGTTGAACCAATATAAGCAATTCTACCCTCAGATAATAAAATAATCTGACTGAACATTGCGAAAATCTGTGATGATGGTTGATGAATCGTGCACAACACCGTTTTTCCTTTTCCGGCCATTTCGTTCATCATTGTTACCAATTTACCAGCCGAGTAACTATCTAAGCCAGTCGTAGGTTCATCACAAAACAAAATTTGAGGATCCGTCAATAACTAAATAACAAAACGCGTTAAATTAAAACAAAAAACTCACAAATAATAACCGTCTTACTTCAGTTGCAAACGCTAATCTCTTTTTCTCACCCCCAGATAAAGATTTAACCTCTCCAAAGCCACCAATTTGTGTGTGAAGCACATGGCTCAAGCCTAGTCGCTTAAGAAGACAAAGACATTTTTCATCGCGTTCAGATTTCGTCATCCGTCGATCCAATTTCAGGCGGGCGTTAAATTCCATGTGCTCCCAAACCGTTTGAGATCCAACAAATAAATCTTCTTGGTGCATAAAGGCGCTGATTGTTTTCATGTAGGGACCCACAGGTCGGCCATTAACTAGAATCTTGCCTTCGATGGACACATCCCGCCTATTTTGAGATTGATACGCAAGGGCGGACATCAGAGTAGATTTACCTGCACCACTAGATCCCATTAAGGCCACCAGAGAGCCAGGTTTCACTGCTCCTGTAACTAATTGAAAAAAAAAATTTTAAGCTTAAAATATTTAAGGTTACGTGATTATTAACATCATTCGTGTATAATGGGTTGCATATAATGCTTTCACATTTAGGTTATGTTGGAATTACCACCAGATATTATTGTTTTGAATTTTTTATTGTTATCCTGGACGTGGATGTTTAAATCTTGAAACACTAACGTGGCTCCTTCTTCTGTTGGTGACCAACGCTCGTAACTGCGGTTGAATTTAAGACTGTCATCATCCTAAACGTAATAAAATACAATTAAACATTATTTTATTAGGTTAGTGTACAAATTACTTACATTTTTAATTAGTTGTAACACAATTTCTTCACTTGTACTTGCTGTAGACGCTGAACTTGACGCCATGATGTTAAATTTAATTGTCTTTAATTGGTTAGGTTGCAACATAAACCATGAATAACTTAATTCGTTAAAATCATAATAGATTAACTGAGTTTATTAACAGTATTACAATTTGTTTACACTTTACGCTTTGTTTGCGTAGTTAACTTTGAGTATTTAGGTTAAAGCATTAAAATAAATGATAATAACGTTTGGCTTTTGTTTTGTTTATTCGTCGTCAGAAAATATCTAATCAGCAGCGATGCACTTATGCAACTTGCACAACACGAGTTGTCGCCTTAACAAACAAACAATAACTCAATCAAATCACGTAGGTATTCTCCTACAATTTGTACAAAAGTAACTCAAAGCACACAACTTTCTCACAATGACAAACAATTCGAGTTGCATCAAATTACAATAGCTTATTGCACTTGTACAAGAAGTATGTAATTTCATACAGCGGGGAAACCCACAACTAACGAAATCAATACTTCAAAGTATTGATAGCTACGAGTGGCTAGTATCGATGACAATGACAGATCTTTAAAGCAATAAAGACTAATTATCTGTATGTTCTCAACACCAAACAGATATAAGCCATTGATCTGAAGAGTACAGCAAGGAACAGCAGCATCATAATGTCGACGGATAGATTTTTCTGTTGAAAACATAACCACAATTATTAAAATGATTCGAAAACGTTTAGAAAACAAATATGTACCTGTGAAAAGTTATAAATCTCTAAAACAACTGCACCGCTAGAAGGACAACTTAAAGCATCAATGGAACACGTGATACCTGTGACGCCTGACCATTGGTTGATCATCAATGCTTCAAACCCATAACGAAACCATGAGAAATAAGATAACCACTTAAAATAGAGCGGTATCGAGCTGAAAGCCAACATAAATTAAACGATTACATCTGTTATCGCCCTCTAGTATTGACAACTGTACCTAATATTTAAAAAGAATCCACCAAATAATAAAAATGGTATAATTAATGGCGGACCTACAGACATAGCCATTGAAACACTCGTCGTTGCGCAAGAAATTAAATAACCAAAACCGATAACAACATGTGCTACTAAAATAAGAATCCCCATTGCTGTGAAGAACCTAGCGACATCTTCATGTAAACCAATCATGTAGTAACACACGCTGATGTATACAATCGGCAACACTGTAAATAGCGGTATTTCTGCTAATGTTTTACACAAAAAGTAAACATCAGTACGGTACATTCCATTGGTGTGTTCGCGTTGAAAGATTGGGAATTCACTGCAAAACAACTGAATAAAAATATTATTAGTTAAGGAAATTGTAGGTGATGGTGGCGACATCTAATAATGATGTTTTATATTATACTCACGTTTACGACGGCATAAATATTCTGGAATGTCATCGTCGTGAGGAATATAAACATAACGCCGTTAATGTTCATTACGCCATTTTGATTTAATCTCTGATCAAAGTATATAACGCCTATTAATATGGAAATGATCTACGGGCAATGAAAGCTCAGTAAAACGTTTAATTATTAAGGAAAGTTTGTTACGATTGTTTGCAGCAGTCTGACTTTTATGAGCAAAGGTTCTTTCATGATGGTGATCCAACTGCGCCAGAATACGGCCCTGAACTGTGTCCACCATGAGTTTTTGTACACACACCCTCCTGGTTCCACACTCCAGAAATCGTTATAACTTAATTCCATTTTACTCTGAAGAAGTAATTTAATTATATATTGAAATACCAAGTGTTCAAGATCATGCGATTTGTTAGGTTATGTTAAGTTGCAAACTTACCATTATATTAGCAGTAGTAACTCTAATTTTTTCCCCAAACTCGCTTTTATTGTAACTGGAACAAATCATATTGACAGCTTGCCGGCAAGATTCTTCTTCACCGGGCACAATAGCCAACAATTCGATGTAATAATCCGCTGGGTTGTAGTTGTGCGGACAAGGGGCTTTAATGCCAGAAAAAAAAATGTCCGCCTCATCCGGAGTACCTTGAAAAGCAATGCGGCCCTCGGACATGAAAATCACTTTGTCGAACAGTGCGTAGATTTCCGAAGATGGTTGGTGAATTGTTGCAATTACAGTACGACCGCTTTGCGCTAATGATTTCATTACTTGAACTACATTTAACGCCATGAACGCATCTAAACCGGAAGTGGGTTCATCACAAAACATAAACGCCGGATCTGTAAGGACTTCTGCAGCAAATGCTAAACGTTTCTTTTCTCCGCCGCTAAGGGACGTGATCAAGTTGTTTTCACATTTTTTTAAACTTAACTAAACATAAATATTTACATTATTTTTTTTTAATTCAATAAGTATGCAATGTTGTTACCTCAGTTAAAACTTCATTAACACGTTTTTTACGTTGAGATTCTGGAATTTCTTTATCCATACGCACCATAGCCTATAATATTATATAGTAAGTAGTACATAACGTAATTTTAAATCTTTTGATTATTACTTACATGGAATATTAAGTGTTCTCGAACTGTTAGGTTAGGATAAAATAAATCATCTTGTTGGACGTAAGAACTTTGAGCAGTCAAAGTAGATTGTGTTAATGGTATTCCATTTGAACAACGCACACCTGTTAAAACAGCGTTGTTTTGATTTCTGAATGTTAACGCATTCAATAGTGTAGTTTTTCCGGCTCCGCTTGATCCCAAAATGGCTAATAACTCACCAGGATGTGCTATTCCAGTTACTATTCAGTAACCAAACAATAATCAAACTTTTAGGTTAGTTTTATAGCACTTAACCTCAAACTTAAACTGTTGTATTGCTGTTTATACTTACCATGTTTAAGAATATGTTTATGTACAATTTGTGGTTTTTTAAAAGGATTTCTTCGCTTGGACGTAAAATTGTCTTCGGTGAAAACATTTAAGTCGTTCCAAGTATACGTAATACGTTCTTCAGGTGGAATTGTTCTTCCGGCAAGTTCAGAATTAATGCCATAGCTAATAGATCGCAGCACAGATGCTTTCAATGAGTCCGAACGCTGGTGATAACAAAAAAGGTCAGGTTTGAAACAATTAATTCAACTCGCAGCCGGTGATAAGAACAAATGAATCACAATCTACGTTCTAAATATTGCTGAACTCGACTTACTGCAAGTAATGGCGTCTGTTCCATGATAATCTAATTTGTATGGTATGTATTGATGATTCTACGCGTTTTGCGTTGAGTTGCGTTGTAGTACACGCACAGAAAACAAATGAACGATTTGGTTTTGTTTTGCTGGGATTTTAATCAACTCTGATGCAATGTGCGCGTAGATAACACGCCGACGGAGGATTTGTTTGGGTCGGAATCAGAGCGATGCGTAAAACGCGGCACGCGGTTTATCACCGAGATGTTTACACAACAATAAATTGTTAGTTCTGGCTCCGACGACGGCAACTTCTCGAGCAAATATAGACTTTTAGGTCGTGGAAGGCACGCGAACATATCTAGACGGAGTGCAGTGTAGCTTTGCACCCGTAGATCGAATATCAGTGTTGTCGCCAACATACATAAGAAAGTGATACCGAATCGTTGAAATGGCGACCAGTAGCAAGCGAAGCCAATCATTGTAGTATCAGTTACAATTACAATTCAATCAATATGTTTTCAAGCTTTAAGGAAAAATCTTGTCAGCATAAGAAAATGCATGGTTTGATCAGTTTCTTACTGAACTTATAGGAAAATAACATAAATTAATTTATTTTAATATTTATTATGAAGTAAAATTATTCCATTTTCACTTTGTACTTAAGAATAGTTACATGCTTAAACTGAATCTCTTTTCAATATTGCACGAGACGCGGATTCCTCCATGACAGAGAGCACATTCTACAAAATATACACAGTGTTCGGTCGTCTGCATTAAGGACTAATGTGCAATTAGTTTTAATGCCATTAATTAGCCCCTTTGCAGACTTGGGTGTCTTTTGTTGCACTTGGCACTTCTAGATTACGCAAAGTATCTAGTTGACTTTATTATTCTTAGATATGTTGTGCGTTGCCCAATTCATCGATGTCTTCCACGAGTTACTCAATGCTTCATTAAACTTCGACCGGAAGTGACTGGTGGCTTGCTCGTCCGGTAACGACAAAACCAATGTGTCGCGCAAGTAGTTGAGATCTTTCTCGGAAGATAACTCTGGTAAACCAGTCGAAATCATCATTGCAAATAACGAGATAATAAATTCACCATGTTTTCGTAGTATCATAAACGCCTATTAACAAACAAACAAAAAAGGTGAGGTTAGGAACATTGTGAAAAACAATTGATAAAAGCACATAACCTTTAAAAGATTTTGTCGTAATTTGATATGTATTTTTTGAGCTTACCTTTTCACAATAATGCGAAAATTCTTTAAACTCCATTGCTTTCTTTTCGCCCTTATTAATAACATGTACAAAATCATGCGTTAAAACAAACGGAACCCTTTCACGTTTAAACCCGAATTTTTCCTTAAAATGTCCTAGAATATGCCCAAAGTCTATGTGAAATAATTGCCCATTACGTTTGACCATAATATTATCGGAATGTCGATCACCTACACCCAGAACATAGGTGGCGACACAATAACCCGCACATGACTTTAGGAACTCGAGGGTTGCTTTTTTCATTTGTACTTCACTACGATTGTGTTCCCGCAACCAATCTAAGATCGATCCTTTCCGGAACGCTGATGTCGCTGAAAATAAACCTTTTTCTTTTTGAATGTTTGCGATTGTGTCAGCATTCAGTACTACTTCAATCAGTCCCACGCGATACTCCATTGAAATGCATTTGTACAGATTTAACCTCAAATCTAAACCCTCTTTTTTCCATAATTTATCCATAATTTGGAACATTTGAAGCGTAAGCATGTCTTGTCGCAAATCATCGCCATTTTTAAATATCATATAAATATCTTCCCCGGAAGGATCGGCGTTTTCCATCACCAACCATACGGGTCTCATTTTACTATCCATTATTTTTACTTTATCAAACTTTAAACGCTTTATTCTTAAACTAGGATCTAAAGGATTAGTTAAATCTCTCATCACATCGTCTATTTTCATTTCTTTAAGATGATCAATAAATTCTCCTCTAGCTTTTTCTTTGTCTCGGTGCAAACGAATTTTTTCACTACACTTCTTAAGCTTTTCAAGATAATTTGTTTGTTTGAACAAAATCTCCATATGGTCTTGACTACCGCGGCAATAGGCTTCTAAGACAAGGCCGAAACGTACACACACTGAAGGCACTTGCATTTCTGACCTATAAAAAAGATAATTTATTTTAATACATTAGATATCAACACTTTGAGATTATTCGACTTTCTAATTTTGATGCTTGTGGTGTTAGTTGTGATATACTTACTTTAAATGCCAAAACAAGTAATGTCCAATCTTTTGATTACAAAGTGCTCGTTCGAGAAGATACTTGACAAGGTCGCACTCAAGATACAACTCATGTTTCAGTCCTTGTACGAGTTGTAACAAATATAGTAGAAGATCATCGTCATTGATCTTACTAAGACATTGCACGGCGAAGGCACGTACAAACTCTTCGGCGTAGGCGTAATCGAGTAGTTCAAGCGCGCGTTCCACGGGTAAAAGATCCCAACATTTTAACATTATCATGGCTTCGCATACAACTTCTCGGTCATCCCAGTCGATGCATTGCAATAGTTTAGGCAACATACCTGGTGCTTGTTTTCGTAATACGTGACGATTTTTCCACAATTTCTGCTTATCTTGGTCATGCATGTCACAGCTAGAGTCAGCCAAGATTTTCAGCAATTCATTGAGTGGATCCGAGGCTTCAATCACTTCGTAACAGTTTTCTGATTGTTTTTTATCGACATAGTTTAAAATTTCTTCCGGTGATGGATAATTTATTGTTTGATTTTCGTCACAACTATAATAAAAATTATATTTAGTGGTTAAAATGTAATTTAAGTTGCCTATGTTATTATTTTAATAACTTACTGAACAAACGTTAACGTCAGCGATGTTGTATGTTGTGTATTTGGATTGCTGACAACCGTACTCAGTGGATGTAATAAGTCTTCATTCATACTCATAATATCCTCGGCGTGATGCCACATGTAAAGTGTCATGGCGCCTACTTTTAACTGATTTCTAAAATCAAACACAGACGTGTTTGCCCACGCCAGTAAAATATCCTTGTTCATTCGTTTAGTTTTTCCACTCTTCCCATTACGTGCTATTTCATACACAGCGAAACACAACTTTACACTGCGTGGTATATTACAAACCTGAATGTCAAACGTTAGTTTTTCATTGATAACTATCTGTTTCTGCACAGCTTCTTCAGTGAGCACAACCTCTTTGCATTTTTGAGGTTCACAAATCGACTTGCCGCCGTGGAACAAGCCAACAATCACGCCGATTTCGACCGAATTACGTTTGGTGTCAATTATAATATTATTAATGTTCTGGACGACAATTTCAAACTTGTTTTCCACAGTCCATACTGATCGCACATGACCCTTTTTTCGTAACGTTTGCGTCGAACTTTGTTTTTTAGTATTTGTTAGCGTTACGTAACGATAATCGTATACACCAAGTTCTAAACACATAATTGAGGATTAACTTTTGCTTTCAAGAAATCGTTGTCATAAAAATTATACTTACGAGGAAGTTTAAACCGAGAAACAGCAATTAGACTAGGCACTTTGTCCCAGGATATACATTCAACAATATATTGAAAGTTAACAAGCGCATGCTCGCCAATAAGATACTCATCGCGTCCGCACACTTTCAGCACATACTCATCAGACTGATCCGCACGGAAATTTTTGTACAATGCAGTTTTATCTAAAATTTTCTTCACTAACGCACTCGGAGTTGCGTGCGACTCTATACTCACTTTAAAGCTTCTCTAAAAGAATTATAACACTGGTTAAATACAGTTCAGCCTAGTTAACAACGTGCTACTTACCTCAGTAGTTTCTTCAGCTGTAGCTGATAAAATAATCATCCCTTTTTTATAAACTTGATTAGAAATCTCTCCTTCTACTTTTAAACTTGTTTCAAAATCACCAGGACACATTCTAGGAGGACACTGATATAACAATTGTTCTCTCCATCCAAGCTTTTGCCTTTTCTTTGATATTTTGTCAACAAAACTACGCATATTAAAACGAAACTGATTAACTTCAGGATTGTTAAGTGCATCAAATGCAGGCAACTTCTTGCCAATCAATGTACTAATTTTAGTGTTCAATGTTTCCTGTTCAGTTTTATCACTATGACACTCTATGATTTTTAAAACAGCACCAAGTGGTTGGACTTCATCAAGTTGTCTACTTTCCTGTGTGATTTCTTCAAGCTCTGCCATGGAATTGACAAAGCAAAAAGTATATTTTGAAAGGTCATACAACCTCCCAAACAAGGGTAGTTTTTGTGCTTCATACCAAAGATCCTAAAATAGAATTGAAATTATAGATATTGTTTTTATTTAACCTTGAATATGTTAAAGTATTATTTACTTCTTTGATTTCAGTAAATGTAGATTGGCCAGGCACAGAAAGAGGTATAACCAGCCCATTGGGCATGAGGCAAGTGAGATTGACATTTTGTAAGTTGCTCCAATGATGGGTCCAGAAGTTATACTCATATTCAACAAAACCAACCATGTTGGACTCAAAAACTCTACTAATTGTAAGTAAACTTCAAATTCATTGTTTACTGTTAACAGCTACACATCAGCATAAACCATTAGTCACTGATTTATTTACGGAAGTTAAGCAGAAATGGCTTGATGCATTGAATCATTACAAAATTCCAGGAAATGAGTAGAGGTTATGTTGTTGTTTTGTGAATCACTTCAGTTATTTTCTTCAATCTAAACACTCGTTGCAAAAACGACACTCAATATTTTTGTACTGTCCATCCACTACGATGTTGATTAACGACAATTTGAAGATGAATGCGCAGAATTATCAGTAATTACAAAATGTTTTCACAACAAATCTTAGAAATGTTAATCAGATGTCCAGACAATGACAAGAATTATCTGAGTTGATTTATGACGCTGTACGGCGCAAAACATGGCGCTGGTGAGTGGATAGTTTATAAAGTCGCCGTAGATGGCGCTAAAATACATTATAAACGGAGTACTACAAATTTGTGTCAAAACAAGAAATAAAATTAATTAAAGTATTAATATAATATTAAACAATATTTCACAAAATTAATGTAATAATTTACATATATCAATAAATTGTTACATAAATAAAAACAGTATTAAGTTGTTAAACATTAAAATTGTTGTGTAAAGTTTTTATGTTCACTTTGTATTTTAAAGATTTAAGCGCAATGGTGGATTTGTTTGACAACTTTGACAAATTAAACTTATTAAACTTGGCCTAACCTAAATGCCAAACAATTTTATAAAACATACAAAATATTATTCTATTAATTTACAACAAATATATAACGTACAATGTTTTTTCGTCGACTTGCAACTACTTCTAACGTGCAGCTAGTACGACACTTTTCGTCTAATAAGTAAGAACACATTGTAGTCAAAATAAACATGTTTTTATTAATGTTCTTTTAAAGGACCACCAATCTGTCTGAGCAAACTAAATGTGTAGATACGAAATCGAGCGCATCGGGATTTTCAATTAATACACAACAAACAAAGAATGCAGCTTCACCTGTACCTCCAGTGCCTCCAAATCCCCCTTCAGGCCCAACTGGCCCCCCTACATTACAGACTTTCAGTCATTTAGGTGATAATGGCACCACATCTTGTCTTTCTGGTGAAACACTACCAAAAGATCACAGGATATTTGTTGCTATTGGTGCAGCTGAAGAATTATTAAGTTATATTGGGTAAATACTTTGTGTTGTTATATAAATATCTTGTATTATTTACATTATATTTTAAATATGTAAACTTTAGGTTAACAAGGGAACATGCAATAGAAGCAGAACATGATTATATACACAAATTAATGAGAATTCAAACTGTTCTCATTGATGTAAGCTCAGCAGTGTCAAGATGTCATGGTAAAAATGGAGTAATTGATCATGAAAAGACGTCAATTCCTTCATTACACACCAAAGAACTGGAGGAATGGATAAATGAATATTCCAAACAATTGCCACCAGTTGAATTGTATATTATTCCAGTAAGTTCTTTAATTTTATATCATTGTAGGTATTCATAAATAAAATATTATATTTTTAGGGTGGAGGGGTAGCAAGTGCTTCACTTCACGTGGCACGATCCCTTTGCAGACGCACCGAACGCACAGTGGTACCATTGGTACGTGGTGGTATGCTTAACAAAGAAGTTCAAATTTATCTCAATCGACTCGCGGATTTTCTACTCACTTTATCGCGCATTGCATCAAAGTTGGACAATCGTGCCGAAAGCATATACACGCCCAAAGGCAACGAACAATTTCAGGCGCAATAATCATTCATTTACTTCAATCCCAAAGCAACGTACGTTTTATTGTGCATTTATTTTTATTGATTTTATAACACTGACATAAGTGTTTTGATATATAGATATATATATAGCATTACTTGTTTTGAATGAGTTTATTATGGTTATTTAGACATAAATAGTGAGGTTATGTATAAAACCTAACAAATGTTCAAATGTCAATTTGTGTCAAATTTTGACATTGTAGGTGCTGAAAATGATGTGCGCAGTTTTAGTGATATTTGATGTTGTTTGTTTTCAATTTTACTTAAATATTACAAAAAACTGCCACATTTAGGAAAAGTTATGAATGTAGAATGTTAGTAAAGCAAAAACTAAGATTACTGCTTATGTAAACGTTTTTAACACTTTAATAATCGTTCAGGACATGTTATTAAATTTTGCAGTTATAAAAATTCCTCTCCTAACACCATTTCTTTGTAAGACATAATTTCCAACATAGCTGCACCCTTGGTTTCCATTCGTAAGTCATCTACAGTTTTGTAAAAGCCTGGATCAATTAAAAACACAATGCTCAACTGATCTTCATTACGTTCTTCTTTCTCAACTTCAACACTTTGGACTTTGATAAGTTTTTCCTTCCATTTTTTTGTGTCTTTACCAGTGAATACAACTTGTAGACGCATTTGTGCTCTTTCAATTGGAATACTTTCTTTAAGCATTTTTATAACCTGTAAGGCTTGCTGTTTTGCATTTTGATTAGGTTTCACTGAATAGTGAATATCCTTCATTGCTTTTTCAATTGTTGTAACTGGATATGGACGTTTTATTTCAGGATTTACACATTTATCAGCCACTGTTGTGGCTATATCTTTAAAAAGGGCATCTAATTGTGATGATCTCTCCTTATCAGACACTTGTAACTCTCCTTTTGTAAGGATTTCTTTGCATATTTCTGTTTGGTCATCCTTACCAAATGCTTTTAATAAATCTTCTTTTTTAGCAACTTGACCTTTAGAGACGTTTAAGAATACTGTATGTGTTTGTAGCACTTCATCTATATCTTTTTCACTAAAATAAAATTTATAATTAGATAGATTTGAATGAATTATTTTGAATTAAGAATTATTACACTTGATTACGCCAAGATACAACTTTGTTTTTGTAGCAAGCAATTTCAAATCGTTTCCCACATTTTTTAATGCGAACAACCGCAACGTTTGTTAATTTAATTTGATTTGTTGGTGTAAATATCTTCGACATTGTTCTAATTTACTTAAAATTATCTTTTTTATTACAAATTATAGATTATAAATAATAGGTTATGTTAAAACATCATGCGAAACAGCTGTTTAGTTTCTACACAGTGTTAAAGCTTAGTTACTACTATTTGAATTTGAAATAGTAATAGTTTGTAATTTTTTGATAAAAATACTTAAAAATAAAGATTGTTTTTAATTGATTATACAGTTATTATTACGTGTTCATTTTTAGAAGTTAATTTTTACGTCTTTATTTAAAGTGTTCACTAAATATTTAGCTGGTTTAGCTTTATAATTATTAGTTTTAATAACATTCACATAAACATGAAGCGCTGTAATCCGTCCTAGCGCTGCCTAGCGCCATGTTGTGCAATTTGTTGCCCATTTTTGCCCCGTGTTTCCCATTGTGCCCCGTGTTGCCCGCTGTCAGTTGTCATTTTTCATTTATCGCTGTCATTTCTGGTCGACCAACAAAGAAATTCACTGGTTTTCGTCTTTTGCAAGGTAGATTTCGCCACGAGTCTGAAACCGTTTGCAAAATCCTCGCCGTCGAACTGCTAGTAACGGAGCGTAGCGGCTGGCATCGGCGCTGACAGAGCCACTCTCTGACACATCGTGCATTGTTTGTTGTGTTCCGTTGTGTCCGTGCTTCGTGCCGATGCGATGAGCGATCGTCGCAACCGCGCTGGCATCCACGATCGGCGTGCGAAAACCACCCCGGCGTGAGCCACACCACCAAAGATCTGTAGATCGATGCGAGTGGCGGCGAATGGGGCCCGACGAGTGCCGTTAGTGACAACGAAGACGCGTCTGCAGTGGTGGCGGCGAGTAACGGCGGTTTCGTGCGATTCCTACACTACGTGCAGTTGTGTCAAAACATGTTATGATTTCGCGACCCTCAAGAGACTAATTACAATTAGCAATCAGTGAATGGTGAACGAAGTGAGCTAGTGAACGACTTGACAGTGAAATTATCAGTGGGTTAGAGTTTATAGTTATAATCTTATTGTTGACTGACGAATCAAGCATTTGGCTTGCAAACGGTCAGTTTGTAATCGGACCGAATCCTGGCTAAACGTCACGGGAGACAGGGACAGGACACATGCGAGCCCACCAGGAGCGTGGCGAGTCCGACGTCGTCGTCTGAGGGGGCCCGCGCCGCAGGGATGGCTTTGGTCACCGTGCAGCGCAGCCCCAGCAGCACAACTTCACCACAATCGGTGAGTAAACAATTTTTGTCGCTATTTTTAATAAATTATAATATTTATTTCTTATTTACACATAAAAAATACATCAAAAATGTATTATGAAATATATTTTAGTTCAAAAACAAAATGTTTATTATTATTAAACTTTTATTAAACATTTTATGGTTCTTTTTATTAGTAATCAAGAAAATAAAATTAAAATTACAAAAAAAAATTGCGTGTTAAACACATATTCACGCATGTTAAGCTTTGAAAGTGCATCAAGCAACAATATACCCATAAAAGGAATTGTTTGCGCTTGGTTTGTTTGAGGTTAGATTAACAAAGATAAAGCCTACTTCACACTCACTGTCATTGTCTCTCTTTGTGTCTCTACTCTCAAGTACATCCATTATCTAATGTATTAAAACCAATCGAAACTAAATTAAAAGCAGTCCGTATCAGTTATTGATAACAACCAGACGAACTTATGTATCCAAATAGCGTTGTTCAGGTGCACACGTGCGTTCATCGACGTGTAGGTTGGTTTTTATGCGCGAAACAACGGAATCGCGAGTGAGCAAACGACCGAGTGGATCAAACATCGCGCATTCGGGCGAGTTCGTTCGCATCCGGCAGCAATCGTCGTCTCTCGTCGCGGTGAGAGTTCAACTTCGCTCTAGACCAGACGCAGCGTCTGCAAGAACGGATCTTAGTACGGTTTTGGTAGCGCGGCATTGCACACGTCTAGCCTGTGTCTTAACAACCAATTTACAACGTGCTCATTTAACAATAAATTAAAATTGACTAATGAAACATGCAATTATTTATTATTTAATAACAAACGCGTTGGGAATTAGTACTTTGATGTGGCGATGACTCTAATAGTCTGATAGTGTTTTGTTTTTGTGTTCTAACTTTTGTTTATTTCGATATTGTTTTATCGCTCAGCGGTTACGTTTTGTTATTGTTGTTATGGTTGTGTGAGAGGAAAAAAATCAAGAGTGTCCTGTGTTGAGTTACTGTTTTATCGTATGATGCTGCTAGTGAGGGTGTAAAAAATATGCTGTACATTTTGCCGCCTCCGAGGGCACCCAACCCGCCCTCGCCGTGGGAGAGCATCGTCTGCCAGCAGCAGCAAGCGGCCAACAGCCCGACAACACGGTCGTCGACTGGTGGCAAAAAACAGCCGCCGCCAAGGGCAAAGATTCGACACTTTTGTTTCGTCAATAATACAACTAGTATCAATAAAGCTTCTCAAGTAAGTTGTTTTTAAAAATATGCGTGTTTTTATTAAATTTCTTCTTCATTATCACATCAAATTTTTTTTTCATAAAAAAATACTTGATTTGTTTGTTACATTTGATTTTTCTATTATTACCGTTGCTCTACACATTTTACTTTTGTTTTCTGATAATAAAACTCGTCTTGAATTTATAACGTTTTTACGACGATTATTAGCGTAATGACTCGTGGCAAGTTGCAACGAGTTTATAAGCCAAGAAAAATCGAAATTAAAGTGTTTTCAGCGGCGATCAGACAAGGGAAACAAGAGCAAATAGGTTTTTTACCGCTGAAGGTTAAGTTAATCTCGGTGTGTGCAAGTTCTATGTGTATGATGCCACTCGATGTTCGACCATTCTTGTTCATTCCTGTCTTGCTCGGCTAGCTAGCGAGCAATTTGCGAGGGGAATTAATTTAGCGTTACGAACTCAACCTGAGCAACTTGATGCTTCTTGTACTCTTCATGTGTTTCTTCTTACTTCAAGCAGGCGCATCATTACATTATACAAGCTGTCCACAATGTGTATTTTTGGAAATGTAAGTCGTTGAAAATGAAATGTTGGTCTTTATTTTTGGTGGTGTAAGTGTAGGATTTATGTCTGGAAGTGTCAAGTCAAGGTTGAAGAAGTTTTTTCTTTAAGAATTTAAAGCTTTCGAGTTTCGAGTATTTCGTGAGGGTTTTATGATGAGAGTAGAATTAACGGAATTTTAGTGTTGGTGTGTACCACATTCTACACACCAACACTAAAATTCCGTTAATTCTACTCTAATTTACTAATTTACCTACCGAGGGGATGACAAACCGGCTGACGAATTAACGAAGTCTGCTTCTGAGGTTGAGATGACAATTATTTCTACGAAACGACACGAACCTTAATTTAACGATAACTTTTCGTAGCAGGTCTCTAATTTATTTTTCATTTGTTTCAAATTTTTATTGAATTGTTAATCATCTCTTGCTGAGGATTGTGTGGATTGCCAAGTTTTCCTTTATTTTTGTTTACGTTTTGCGAACATATTTTTCGATTGTTTTTACTGGAATTGTGACGGATTCGCATCTATTTTCGTGCGTTACGCACGCATCGCTGCAATCCAGCTTGTTTCGAGTTTTTCCACTGACGTCGCCGCCACATTTTGCGAGGTTTTCGCCCGCTTCGATGCGCATTTAAGACGTAGTTTGGTTAAATATGCGATCTAAATTTAAAAGCCTCCACTTTGCTACTCTCCGAGACAATGACACTATTCAAGACAAACATTTGCGACTATTTTAACATGAAACTCTCGATGTTTAACCGAAAAAATACGATGAATATAACTAAGATTGCAAATAAGTAAATGAAACAAAGGAAAATAGAACATAAACGAAAGCAAAAGTTTGGTTAAACATAATGAGTCTTTTGTTTAATGTTTTCTTAATCGTTTTCAAAATAAACTTTGTTTTTCATATCTTTCCGGTTACAATTTAAATCAGATTAGCTTTTTTTTGGCTTACTTAAAAATTAATATAAAGAACCAAAATTTGCATAGTAAGTCGTTTTTTTTTAATTCTGATTTACTAAAATTTTGAACAATTTATTATCTAACTTTGTGTTTGTTAATTGTGTTTAATATTTATTGTTTGTTTTTCACCTATATGTGGGTTAGGTAAAACAGATTCGCCTATTGTTTATGTTTCTCAAGGAATCATACCGTTGAGTTGTTGGTTTGCAAGTTCGACAAAGTGTTTTTTATGCATTCAGCATTACGTCTGCGAATTTAACGTTTGTGTTACCGAAATTTCTCATGAATTAAAAGTTCACATCGTGACTCAGTCGTTCAGTCCCGCACAACCCGCATATGCAAGGCATGCAGGTTGATTAATTCCGTATTTATTGTTGATTCGCTTTTCATATGGTTGGTAACCGCGCTATTGCGCGCACGATTGCGATGGTTGTTGCAACACTTTAAGATTGGTATGAGGACGAGGAAGTCACATCGCGTACATTGCACACATTACATGGGCATTGCATAGATTGCAAACATGTGAATCTTAGATATTTAGATCAAAGCTTGTGAGTTGCTTCATCCTATCGTGAGAGCCTATGTCACTATGTTTATTTTTTATTTATAACCCATTTTGTTTCGCAGCGCTGTCAACCAACCTGCCCTTTCCGTACGTTTCCGGCTAATTATAACGCACCTGGTTTAGTTTTTGGCGGAGGCGTTAATTAGATGTTTAGATGAAGTGGGGTAGTGCTATTTTTGATCGCGTTTTAATTGGTAAATATATTTATCGCCAACGTATATGATGGTGGAGTTGTGGTTATTTTCTAATGGTTAATGTAATGTTAGTTACGTTAGTCTCTGAGTCTGGTGTGGATGCACCGCAATCTTGAAAAGCGACCAAGACTAGACTAGACTGTAAATGGACTCAAGTTGGTCTTGTGGGTCTTGTCTATTCCAGTTTGAGTTTAGTTCTTTGGTGCAATCGCGCCGATATATATAATAAATAGTGTCCGACCGAAACTGGTGTTTCGGTTTCGGCCGAAATTTCGGTCAAAACCGAAACCGAAACCGAAACTTGTTTCAGATGTTGTCATGCATCAATATACGACTACAAGATCGCCAACACAATGAGTTGGAGCAGTTTGGAGCAGTTTTAAGAGAGACAGATCTCTCTCGCATAAAACAGTTGAACACGTGCAAGAATTTATTTAGCTGCCGAACAGAGCGCACTATTGTTATGCAAATTAGGGTTGAATGCAAAGAAATAGAAAATAACATTATTTTAAAACAAAATGTACG
>JARJDS010007452.1:0-19841 GCA_030264155.1 Atheta pasadenae
CAACTAAACATGTAAAACAAACACCTTGCTCTTTTCTTCTAATGATTGCTTATGCGGCATCCAAAACTTTAATCTTTTGACATGAATGACATGTGCACGAAGTGCGGATCAACGCATACAGTATTCTATTGCCAGTCGGAGTACCAGGCGCCTTGTTCATTAAACACCTGTTAGTCGTGTCTAGTCTGCTGCCGAAGTACGACGTTCAGGAAAATTCCCGCCGGAGACGTAGAGTCAATCACAAGACTCTACTTCGTTTGAAAAGTTTTATCATGTTCTGGGCTTGTGTTCTATTACGTGTTCATTTATAAGAAACTAGCATCAAACAAATACAATTAAAATGCTGTGACTAACAAGGTAACGTGATTTTTTCAATTGTGATTCTTGTCTAATTAGAGTTATTTGTTACACCAACAAATATTACTTACTTTATTGTTGCGGTTTTTGGGGTTAGGTAAATGTAATTTGATCTTTTTTTAAAATAAATTTAACATTGTCCCATATAATTGTTGATATTGGTGAAAGTTTTATCAATATTATACCAACTATAATACATTAGTGTTATATAGGGGCGACTGAGTACGGTTGAAACAAATGTATAACAATTTTTATGCAAATTTGTTACTTGTTCTTTTAAAAGTGCGCAATTTGGCATAGTTTTTAAAAAAATACCAAACATAATGTCTTTCACTTGTAAGTGATTCTTGTGCTCTCGTTTATATTGTGAGTAGCATTTATATAAGTAAAGTTGAGTTGGATGCATTCCACAACTCAAGATAAGGTTATCATTCCTTGAACTTGAATGGTCACAACTTATCTGATTCACTAAAATCTGTAAAAGGACTAGATTTTTCTTATAGAAGATGACCTCTTATTTTACATTGTTTGGTGTTTAGTCACGATTTGATCTCTTGCGTGTTTTACTATGTAAATAAATGTAAGGTTTAGTTATGACAACATTTAGTTCTAGGGTTAAAAGCCATCTAACAACACGAACTTGTGGCATGTGTCTGAAATGGATTGTAGAATAAAACAGAGGAATTCGTGCTTGCTCGAGTATGAGTGAGTTCCAGACGAACAAGTCTCTGTTACTATATATCTTAATCAGTGAGATATATAGAGATTATAATAATTTATTTAATTTTTATTGTTTGTTTATGAAAACAGTAATCCATATTAAGATATTTTATTCGTGAACTTATGAGAGAAAAGATAATATTATTTGGCTCCTGTCAGACGAGTTTGCGTTACCTGCGAGATGATTTTACGATGCTGATACGAGGCATCATAAATAGCTTCAATGTTAGTATATTTGAACTAGATACTAATTCGATACATCCAGTCCAATATGTCTTATTAAAACCAGAGTTCATTTTTCCAATGTTCTCAAAAACTAAAGATTATAAAAAATTGGTGAAAAGTATCACCGTTTTAAATCAACATCGGCTTTTATAAAATAAAATATTACAATTCGTAATTTGTTTTCAATTTTTGTCTTCTCTTGTTACATTTATACCACATGTATACATTTATATGTCAAAACCACTAATGCAGATAGTAGGCAAACATGTTAAGTGCTTCTTGGATATTATCAAACGTAACCTAAATCTCTATTTTCATAAAAAGCTTTTAGTGATACCTAATCCAACCAAAAACATTCGGAAAAATCTTTTCCTTAAGACGCTTACTTTGTTCCAATTTGTTTAACCCCAAGTATAGCTTTAAGCAAAGCCAATTTCACATGTAAATATTGATGTAACTGATATCTAAACAGGTGAAACATGTTTTGTTCTTCTTGTTCTATCTTCAAGTATTGGATAATATTATATTTAGTTTAGTTTAAAAAAACTTTTGTTATATAATAACATACATCATGTAATAATAATATTAACAGTTTATTAACTTTATCTTGATCACTTTGACATTGAAATATGAACTTTTATTATTTAGTCAATGTACATTATGTTTATATCCCCTCACGCAGACTAAACAGTCTAAACTTCTTATAGATTAAGCAATTAAGTCGTTTTTACGCTTCTAAACTATACTCGTCATTGAATATGTAGGTTATAGGTATTATTACAATACAATCATGATAGCGTTTTAAGGTTATGACACAATATTCACATTATTTCCCTTGAGTGCATTTAAAACCTTCTTAGTTTTATAAATTCCATTATAAATATAGAAAAAAAACTTAAGCCATTAACTTTTTATACTTCATGTATAAATAATAACTTATGCAAGAATAGGGGCATTTGAAACTGTTCTTAATTGTAAGAAATTAACACTTGGAATCGAATGTGGCGGCGGCGACGAGTGTGAATTACTTATGAGATTCGTACTGCTTTGCCTCGCTTTGTAGGTGTCACGATTCTCATGCTTTTTCTCTACGGATATTTTTCTGGATTGACGCTGTTTGTATGTGAACGTGTGTGCGTTCAAGATGCGTGTTGACTTATTAATTGGCTCTCCCACCCCTTGCAGGAGCCTTTATATCATTCTTCGATAAGGTGGGCGTGCGGGCTAATGCACGCAGCCCCATGTACACGTATCTCTATCGATTCTGTCTGTGTTCAGGCCATTCCAGTCGCTCCTAGTCACTCTAGTTTGTATTTCTGCGCCCTATTTGCCATCGGGTAACAACTGGTAACTAGCCGCCAACCCCCGCAGGCAACTAGCGGTTTCTACACTATATATATACACAGCTACATAGTTGTTTGTGTTTGTATTTTCTATGCGAACGTATCAAACGCTATTATTACATCTTTCGTTTGCGATTAAATATTTAAATGTAAGAAAAACAGCTGCAACCAAGCATACGTCTGTGTCATTCACATAACGTTGTTAGATTATTACATATATGCATTTATAGTAGATATAATACATAAATTAAACAATTTACTGATTAACATTTTATGTTATCAACCCAATAAGTTACTAAGCCTTTGTTGATTTTGTAGTTATGTATTCTGTACACAACTTTGTTTTTTTTTGTAGTTTATGTCAACTTTAACTCCACTTTGTGGTGTTACTTGTTTTTTTTTATACTCCTAAAACTAACTGGTTGCAAATGTTATTTTAAATTTAATTTAACATTTAGTAAGAAAAATTTATATTTTCATTACATGTGCGTCAAAATTTCGTGTGACATTAAAAATTGGTTTGAACACAACTTCTTTAACATTTTGAACCCTTATTTTGTACTTTATATCAGGTGGTCGACCTCAAAGTTCATACAAACTTGATACTCTACAATGAACACTTTAACTCGTATTACTTTAAATTTACAAAGAAATTGTATTTCAGTTGGTAAGTGTGTTTTTTTGCGATTATTCATTATTCTAGACATGAAAGAGTCAGCTAAGAAGCACCGTTTTTATAGTTAAATATTTGTAATTTTTTGTTTGTACACGTTTCTGTTTACACTTACTACAGTGTCACATGGCGGCATTATGTTTAAAATTGGTTCAAAGTGTTTATTTTTTGTTCGTCGTCATACGAGCTCATAAATGTTTTCTTTGGAAATTACTGAGACGAAGTTACTAGAACAGAAGTTAACAGGCAGGATACTTACATTGGAGTGATGTCATCTGATAAGATTCTAAAATTTAGCTGATATACATGAATGTTTTACTCTTGTAATCTTTTTCGTCGAAACGACCATAAGAATATTGATAAAAGTTAGGTTAATTTTGTGTCGTACATCTTACCATTCAATATTTATTGTTTATTTATACATTGTTTATATCTATGGCACCAGTAGCCAGTCTACAGTACTGTTTTCGTTTTGTTGTCCGACTTTTGCTCGTTGTTAGTTGTCGTATTTGATTATGTTTTGAACATTGAACACTGATGCTTATCGACTGCATTCGATGCACATTATTGCCATGTAACGGTATTCTAGCGACACTGGCGCGTGTTACGTTGTTTATTGAAAAGTTGGCTATGACCTATGATTCGAATCGTTTATTATTTCAACGCTTTTGTGTTTATTGGTTTTGAAACCTATTGTAATATTGAGGACAAACACCAAAAAAAAACAACTGACTTTGTTATTGTGCTATATGCAACCAAATCCACATGATGCTTTGGTTGCCTATACCAAATTAAAAAATAAATGTCTGTATATAATAAAAACACGAAAACCACATGTAGACAAACAAAACTTACCATAATTCACAACTACACATGAAAAAGTAAAGTATAAGCTACGGAGAGTATTTTTAGTTAAAACTATCGCACGAAATGTTAACCTTGCAACCGCCGCCGACTTTTATTAGACGTTTTTATTCGAAGCAAACCATGTTGTTGCCAATAAAAAATTTCCCTTTTAGCCTTTGAGTTTAAAATGCAAATTTAAATCAATGCGCGAATATATTTTACTGTAGGTGTATAATTGGGGCCGTGTTTGTTTGTAGAAGCGTGTGTTATTTCTGCGTCAAGAATAAATTTCCTATTTTAAAGTGGCGTGTATACATTTCCAATTCAGCATAATGACGAAAGTATGGATTTGTAATTATAATATAAATTTTAAGTGCAATATAGGATGTTGTCGTACTCACCAATAAAAAACAGTTGTAATAGGAAGTTGTAATAAATATTTCTTATCGAGCAGCAATCAGCTTGTTGTATAAACAATTATTACCAAATGTTCAATCCAAACATCAATTTTGAGGTTAAAATTGTAAACTTATAATATTTACTTGTTACTGACTCGATTTCGCAGTGTTGCACATTTTATTTGTGGAATGCATTACTTTTAATGAACCAATTAACTAGTTGACTATGTAATTTTTAGTTACCGTTGCTTTAACTATCAGTAACTCATTAAATATTACTTCAATAATTTATGTAGACTTTTAAAAGTAAACCATATTTATTGTAAGTTTGCAAACTGCAAATTTCATTATAAACAAATCACAGTACGCATCTAATAATTAAATTACAGCTAATTACATTGCTCATTAATGTACGCACGTAATAGTATTACAAGAATAACACACAATGACTTATTTTGGGCAGTCATAAACATGTTCAAAAAGAATTACTTATTTGATCCATGTAATATTAATGAAATCAAATTCCCATGAATATAATTACATCACGCATGAATGTATACATGAAATATATTTTTACACTTTGCCTTATTATACTTTATTCACCGTTCCCTTACGGTTTGTATGAATAACATAATATTAGTGTAAGCTCAACTCAACACCAACATAACCTAAAATTAGAGTTTGGTAAATAAAATGTTCTATTCCTGCTCTTTGCTGTGCTCTTGCTTTTCTGTTAGACGTGTTATAAATTATTTCTCACATGAATTATGAACGCAATGCTGTAAAATACATTTGGGTGTGTTGCGTTTGAACGCAACGGTATGGTAAAGTCAAGAGCAGTGCAAAAGTTGGGGTATTTCGAATTTATAATTCGTTTAGTCAAAATGGTACGACATCCTTTACATTAGTAATTCCATCTAGGGCTGATATTAATAAAAGGCGTGAGTTCATCAAGCAGATTGTTTACTTGATGGGATGATACATTATTCATTATTAAGTGTCATGCAAAGTAATATTAAGGGTGCGGCTAACGTTTATCATTAGATCAGAGTATTATGTTCATAATTGATCAATGTTTGATTGCACTTATTCAGATGTTTTATGTTTGTGTTTGATATTCGAAATGAATTTTTTAATACATTGTCGTTTTGTAGGTTATGTAGACTTGTAGATCAAAGCTTTATAATGTTGTTTTTATTGAATTTTAGTTATCTATTAATAAAACGAGTATTTAGAGATCTAAATA
Source organism: Atheta pasadenae (assembly GCA_030264155.1). NCBI lineage: Eukaryota > Metazoa > Arthropoda > Insecta > Coleoptera > Staphylinidae > Atheta > Atheta pasadenae. Next base: position 5,809 of record JARJDS010007452.1, read on the forward strand.
ACCTATTGTTTGTGTGTCTAAAACGTTTTACCGATCCAAGTTCATGCTCTAAATTCGTGGCACCAATTCTAAGTTAAAATTTGTTTTGTACGATGTAATGTTTTATTATAAATAAAACTTTCGAGTTTTAAATTTGTGTATAAATTCAATGTGAGGCACACTTATTATGTACATTATTCAAATGTGTAATCTGTTTGCGGTAAAATAGATATAAAATGCGCTCAGTAGACATTCAGCGATTACGTGCATAATATTTGTCCTCAATTACTATTGTCTTAAAACATTATATTTACCTTTATACTTACGTTCACCCATGCATTAAATACCACCGCAATGCTTTGTTCGTTAGTTAACTTGTAGACAGTACATGCGATGCGCAACAGATGACAATCAATAGCGCGTTTTTTTGTGCGTGCACTGCAGTTTTCCACCAGATATTTATAAATTATTAAACCCATGTCTAAAGACTATTTATAGTGCATGTAATGTAATTATCTAATGTGTATAATGTGATTAAATTAAAGTTCCTTATGTGGTACTAATATGGAATGTTGGTTGCAGTTTTCGCCAACATGTTGGACCGTCGGATGAGGCCGAACACGGTCGTGTTCTGCTGCTTCTCACTGGTTGTGTGCCTCTCCGTCTGGCAGCTGATTACTGGACCTGGCCCGCCGACTTACCTGCTGGAAGTGAGCACACCGCCTTCGCAGTTCACCTCGAATTGGATTAACGAACCGAATGTCACCTTTGAATATCCCGTACACCTTTTGGCTCCGGACGATTACTCACGTCTTATAGACTTGGTCAACTTTGAGTTTACCATCATGAACAACGCTTGCAACGAGTCGTCGCCATTGCTTTTGATTCTGATACATTCCGATCCGCGTAATGTGCGCCGACGTAAAGTAATTCGCGAGACGTGGGGACAGAAGATGGATAATGTCGTGCTGCTATTTGTGCTCGGCGAGATTGACGGATTTCAAAGCAGATTGCATGCTGAGAACGAAACCTATGGGGATTTCGTGCAAGGAAACTTTGTGGATTCCTATGAGAATGTGACTTACAAACATGCCATGGTCTTCAAATATGCCATTTACCATTGCCCTAGTGCTAAATATCTTTTAAAGACCGACGATGACGTTTTTGTCAATCTTATAACCTACGAAGACTTTCTGCACGAAGATTTAGGTCCCCATGGAGCCAAAGACCTAATGTTTTGTAATATTCGTGAAAAACCTGTTGTAAATCGTTCGTACCGATCGAAATGGCGGGTTAAATTCGCAGAGTATCCCGAAACTTATTATCCAGACATGTGTCCCGGTTGGTCAGTCCTGTACTCCTCTGATGTTTCGTTTCGAATCTATACAGAACTACAGAAATCTGAGTATTTCTGGATTGACGATGTACTTATAACCGGAGTACTGCGTGAGAAGCTAAACATCACATTATCGAACAACCGCGATTGGATCGTTATGAATTACAATGAATTAGAATATTTGGAGGAGCGGGACGATAGTAAGCCTTACCTTTATGGCCCCGCTGATGTAACAGAGGCTCAAATCCGTCAGCTGTGGAATTATACTTTACGCCATGTCCACAGTCACCGATTTCATTACGCGTTTGCGCTGGCGCAGCAGTACAATCATAATCTCAACGCGACGTCGTCATTGGTTACTTGAGTTGAGGTCAATGATATTTCTAGTCAAAAATAATTATCAGGAACCTAACTTGTAATCATTGGATATAAAACGCATCGCGTTCAATGTTCTGTTAGAAGTATAGCAATCAATACAAGAATACCAATGATATATAGGTTGATAGAATTTAGGGCAGAGATTATAAATATTCGAGAGAAGCACACCGAAGACTGTTACTTAGATTTAAATTGTAGTTTATTTTGTTACATATGTTTCTCTGACATGAAAGCGTTTTAGCTAAGTGCCTAAACAAAGTGCAATGTTAATTGAACAGTAATCATTGTCTCGTCGTCGAGATATTTATTTTTCTTCAGAAAAAGAATACATTGAAAGACTACTGCGTACTCACACTCATCTACGTTATAGCATGTAAAATTGTAATCAGATGCCAATTAATTCACACGTGCAGGACAATTGGATTGAAATGTCCTGGGCGTGTTGTAAGCGTAGTCATTTTAAAACAGTGAACAACTGATATATTAGTATTAAACTTAGCTAGGGTTTTAAAAGTTTCGAAATAATGGGTCCACATACAAAAACATTAAAAGTTATAGTACCTAACAGATTAAGATGAATAATAATATATTATATAAAGTATATTTTTAACATTATAGTGCGTATAATTGACGATCGTTTCCAAACAAACAAAAACCAAATATGCGAACTTTTTAAAGATTGATAACTACACTTAGACGTTGATAGTGTTTTAGAACTTATATCTAAATTGTTTGAATATGTACTTATGAAAACCTATTTAATCAACAAACTCAAGATATTCTATTGATACAACCTTTTGGAACATTTCGTTTGTGATAATTTTACTCTAAACTAAGTAAAAATCAAATTTACTATTATGATAATTAAAATATATTCTAGGATTATGAAATATTCCGATAGATTTGTGGGGATGATGCCCGCAGAAGAAATTTAAGATGCAAAGTATATTCTCTTAAACACTGTTTACTGTTAAAATGTTTTCGGTCGTTTAAAATGAGCAAAATCTTAAAATGAGTATTTTAACTGATATTGACTGTATAGTTTTTATTTATTTTGCGTCAGTGTTTAGTTTCATTTGTTTTTGTAGGTAATAACGCCGTTGTACTTACTGTTGTATATTTAAATTCTAAGTAATCTTCGTGGTTGTCAGAATTGTGTGACAATTTTATTATAACTTTTTGTGTTATTATACTTTTTTTATTGTATTGTTCGTTTTGTTTATCTGATTTCGTTTGCATTGCGCTTATTGTGAGCAATTTGTGCCAAGTGAAAATACATTAACTAAATAAAACTCATTATGTTAATCAAAATGCATTAATCTACTTGAATAAATATTTTCTTTTGTCTTGTATTTTATGAACGTTGTAAAAAAGTAATAAAGTAATCCAAAGAAATACTGTTGATAGTACTAGTAATATTTTAGTGTAATGTTGGTTGCGTATGTTTATAAATCTGTTGTATTTGGCAGAACAGTGCGGAACTGTTGGGAACTGTACGGAATCATTGAGGAAGCATACAGAAAACAAAGAGAACTAAACAGTAACTGTAAACTTACAGTGTTGGTACACAGATGGCGCAGTGAGTATACGTATAGAACAGCATATTTTATTAGTAAATAACTAATGAGTGTAAGAACACAAATATATGTTTATTTTATACGTTAAAACAATTAAAAAGGATTTTTGATAATAATTTCAATAATTAACAGTTGATTTTGTTATATTAAAAGCCTTGAAAATTAAATGTTTGTACCAACACCAATGTTTAAAATCTATTCTTACAATTATAATAATATTAAAATTTAGTAAAAACAAATGAATCTATCAACTATCACCTATTTAAAATTATTGTAGGTAGATTATAGGTACAGAATTGTAGGTATGTATTTCACGGTTTGTTCGTAAAATTCATAATAGAGGGCGCTGTAAATGGTTCTAAAGTTAGAAACTTTACGATCGTATATAAAAGCCACCATTAGGCGATATCGTAACCAATGAGGTTTATCCGAGGTGCGATTATTGCTAGTTGAAAACTTTAACCAATACCCCGCCATGAGGCTGTGAAATACCAGCCGCTACGGCAATTTTTGAAAGCCCTGTAGAGGGGCGTAATCATATAAAAAAACAACATTACGTATAATATTCGATTAACACTTTATATTTTTCCCTGCAAAAATTGTATTATTATTTTTTTTAAAGGAGAGGCAGCTAGAGGTGTGTTCTGGCTTGTGTCTAAAATAATAAGTCATTTTTAAAGTATCATTGTGGCTGTTTTACGTTAGTTTTATTATTATTAAAAATTTATTAAAGTTTCTCATTCAGTAATTTCATAGAAATATTTCACATGTGCCCCAATTTACATAATATTAATTCGGTAGGTTTTGACGATTACATTTTGTATGCTAATTCCTTGTTAAGAGATCAATATACATTAAAATTTGATGAGTTCTCTTGGAAAAATGGATCGCCTGCTCGGAAAGTTGACGGCTACAATTTTGTTTTACGTCACAGTTTAACATACATTATATGAGACATTTAGACACTATGATGAATATAAACGATGCAGTTAGTTTATGTTCTCATTTTTATAGAACTCATAAACTTCATTTGTATTACATCCGTCAGTAATCCAAATAAAAATTATGTAATTAATAAACATTGAAATATTATTAATTTTTAATTTTAGATTTTAAGTAAACTAAATAACCATGAAATATATATTCTGTTGGAGCTTTTCCGTAATAATAGATAACAAGTATAACAAGTAGGATAAGCACAGAGGATAAGTGCCACATTTCTGGATGATTGTAGATTATTATATATAGATCATGGGGGATATTTATTAAAATATTTTAATTAAACTTTTGTTATTGAAAATCACAGAAACTCTTCAATCAATTTAAGATAAGCACACTTTTAGTAATATTTCAATAAAACATAAAATATATAATACATAAATACGGCTCTGCATATTAGTATCAGCAATATCTGCACTGAACGCGTCTCTTTTGCTTTTAGCTAATTACATACACAAAACTGCTCCTTTTCTTAGTATTTGATCTAATTGTATATAAATATTACATTTCCACATATTTGGTTCGGATTGGTGTTCATTTTTATTTATATTGTGATAGGCAACCCAAACCTCTTTATAATTATACATTTGAATTGGATGATTTAAATGTAAGTATTTAAGAATGTTTAAGCGTTCTGTTGTTAATCACATACCTACTAACAAATCTTCAGTAACCAGAAATAGTTTACAGTAGTAGCTTCCGCCCTACCGTTTTTACAAATTTTATCAATAAAATTGATTGCATGTCAACCAATAACAATACTTTGTTATGGTTAATGCTTTCCGGATTGTTACAATACCAGACTTTGGAAATTGAATATTATAAAATGAATTAACAACTAACTGAAGTCCAGGGCCGGATTAAGATTTGTGTGTAAAATACCGCCCTATTATTATTATATCTTATTTTTTAAGAATTTTACTAGAACAAAACTACATTAGTTAATTATATATTGTATAGAAATTGTCTTCTTACTTTCTAAATTTTGCCGCCCTAGAAAATTTGCCACCCTGAGCACTAACCCCGACAGCCCCAAGTGTAAATCCACCACTGCTGAAGTCGCCAGAGGTTTTGTTGGTAATTTGTTAGGCTAGTACCAAGTGCAAATTACACTTAATTACCCATCGCCAGGGTAATATGGATGCAACAAGCACATGCCATCCCTTGCATTATTGCATTACGACGCAGTTAGGTGTCGCGTCTTGTCTTCAATCCGCCTTGCCCGGCTGTAATGAGTATATGCACTGGTTGTATGCACATGTATGCATAATTAAATGATTGCGACACCTTGTGGTTTCAAAAGCCCACGAACACTGAATATGGGACAATACGCCGACAAACTGCGAGAATACGAGTAATTATGGGCATTCCGCTCCTCATTTACTCACAATAGAGCAAACATGCGACACATGAGACTAGAGAACTCGGAATTCTGTGAGCAAATATGGGTCAGGACATAATACTCAGGGTATGAGAGGTTTTGATGTCCTTATTACCAGCGTCCTTAGTCACATCCAAGTTAATGTTTGAGTATGACCATAGTCGATTTGATTAGATAGTATATCCACACAGAAATCGCCATCGCCACACAGATCGATTTGCCTTGGTTCATTGAACATTGAACATATACAAAATTAGTAGGTTAGGTTTATATCATTTTTTCATAAAAACTAAACTCTATCCACAAATGTTATAAGATATCATTAAGTACAAACGGCTATTAAAGGAATCGTTTGAATTAAATAAAATATTTAAACGGAATTAAGAATATTATTCCAATGAGTTTCTGATTGTCTTCCATTTTCTGAATATTGATTCTATACATCGATCGTATAATTACAGCTTACAGTGTAGCGACTGTCATGTGGTATTATTAATTTATTTCTCACTTATTATTTATTTCTGTTTTCAGACAATGGTATTATTATTGTTTATTATTCCGTCGAACAGTAAATTAATTATTAAGAATTGTTTTTCATAAAATACTAGTATATTTACCTAGTAGTTGTCACTAATCACGTTTATTATGTTATTTCATTTGTTTCCACTATTAGTTTAATTTAACCTGTCTAAAATACTCATAGAAAACATAGTAGGCCACATTATCGTCTGAAACAAACAAAAAACAAAACAAACGAAACATAATCGCATATCGCATTGAATAATGCCATCGTTCTTCTTTTATTTTGCATGTTGTTGATTGTCAGCGCTGGCTATGACATAAAAATTTTAGATTTTTTGTTACGAAGTATTTCATTGTATTGTGAACTGTCACGAGTTTTCACGCTTGTTTTCGTGGTAAAGTGTTTGATATAAGGTATTGTTTCTACAAACAAAACAAATGCAGGTTAGTTAATGACTATTGTAATAGATAATGAATTTAATTATGAGTTAAAAACAGATTAACCTGTTCGGTAATAATAATTAACGTAACTAAAACAATACTAAATGTATAACACTCCTCTAAGATAGCTTACTCACCTTGTTTATTATATAAAAAATTACATACAGAACAAAGATCAATTAGATATATTTTTAAACTCCATATACATGCAAGATATATTTAAATTTCAGCTTAAAAGTAATTTGTATTACTACTACCTCTATGGAGGGGTGTGATGTATTAACATAGGGGTTTAACCGAATGTTGGTTTCGGCCGAAACCAGCCGAGGCACTACCTATAAAACGGTAAAAATTGGAGTGGGGGTAGTAGTATTGGGTGTTAGAACCGGTTCGCACAGCTTTCCTTCATTTCAACAATCGATTCGATTATTCCCGAAAAATTTATCAACCGGTTCGATCGAATCGGACCGAACCGGCTGCAACATACCCCTGCCGATATCCCGATATATAAATATATATATTTATAAGACAAACTTACAAAGGAAAAGACTTTGTTTCGACTACTATGAAACGAAACATACACAAAACAAAAACAATAAATTCAGGATTACCTAACAAGGCTCAATCAGAAACTTTTACGAAACCTAAAAAAGAATTCTACAACCTCGAATTAGTTTTAGGTTAGAAATCATCGAAGAAAAAGTATATAACTCTAACTAATGATAGATCCCAGCAAATAATAATATATTCTAAACATACGTTCCTAAAACTAGATACCTTTTGTTAACAAGTTTTGTTTATTCGACCCAATTTTTAGGGTCGAAAATTAATTTACGTTAAATTAAATTATTATTACCAAATTATTTAATTAAATTATAACCAAGAACTAACTTGCAAAACAACAAAACAATTTTGTTTATTTCCATAATTCAGTAGTTGACCTTGTCATAGTCTGTTATTGTTTATCAGTCACAACCTAACCTAACATAAATATTGCAAAATCTTTAAAATCTAAAAATAATTACCATTTTTTATCGCTTGAACTTCTCTTAAAATTAATTGTGCGTAACGAACTCGCAATTCAAGTTGATTTTCAACTCTATTAATTTCCAAATGTGATTATAAAAGCGTAAAAAACGTACTATCATTATGTATATGGGTGTCACCCGAATACTACATTCTACTTGTGTTTCAAAGTCACCGACAAGGACAAATAATCCTGGTTATACGCGCTATTTTCAAAATACAAGTATAGAGTATGAAATACAAGTACTACCGACGTCAATGATAGTTAAACATTATCTAGGAAATTTAAATAAATTATTTAAAAACATGATTAATGCGTGCTATAAATAAACTCTATAGTGCACAGACTATAAGCTCTGTGTAACAATTATCTTATCAAGGTGTAAAAATTTCGATAAATTACAACAAAACAATAATTTGTTGCTATTTATAGTCAAGTGTTTGTGTTTTTTTTAAATCACGGACGTCATTGTTTTGTTACAAATTCATTAGGTACTTGTTATTTTTTGTTTTGTTTTATTTAGTACTAACGAACAGCTGATTTAATATAGGCAACCAAATTGTCATTTAATTTAATTTCTTAACCTCAATTTTAATATATAAATTAAACTTGAAACCCTAATTGTTTTGGGTTGTTATAAGATTGAGGTTATGAAAATAACTGACACATGTCAAATTTTATAATTTATTATTGTATGACGTGGTGAAAAAAAATTAATTTATTTAATGAATAAATTAACGTTGTAATTCAATTAATTTGCAAGCATTCGTAGGTTGAGAGGCATCGCCGATCTGTTGCGTGTCTGCCGCCCAAGGCGTTGGTAGATGCGTATGCGTCGACGGCGGCGGCGGGTCGAAAAGGGCGTTCGCACGCCGCTCAGTTGTTATCGCAACGACGCGGATACACACGCTGTTCTAGTCGTAGGACTAGTCCACTGAAACGTAGCGTAGCGTAGCCGCAACCGCCGCCGCCGCCGCGAAGCGCGCGCATATCCCCGAACTATTAGTGCATTTCGCGTTGACTTCAAACAACCCGTCCGCACTCCCACAAGTCCCACAACACGTCACGCGTCCGTTGTATTTTACACTTGTTTGTATCCATGGTTGTGTTGTGTTGCGTGCGTGTATGCGCGTCTAGTACTGGTCTAGTAGTAGTAGTTGATACTCAAACACAGAAAGTCTGAAAAATATCAACGCGTCGAAGCGACGCGACTCGACTCGTGCCCGAACATCCAACTCGGCGACACAACTATTCTTGCTGCTGCGACGACAAAGTCATCGACTCGATACGAATTTTCCCGTTTCGTTATATTTTGTTCGAACGTATTTAGTTTCGTTGGATTGTCATTGATTGTCACCTGCAATCTTAGTCGGCGTTGATCCTAAAACAGTGCACAAGTTGATTTCTACACACTACCGCCACCTTTGCCAGTTTAATTCTACGTTTTGTTTTTGGATCAGTTTGAACGTAAGTAGAGTGCTTTTATAATATTTATTAATTCGTTTGTTTTAAATAAACATTGGTTCGATTGACTGAAACACTGGTTGTGAACTAGTTCGAATAAAGTTGTGCGTGCGTTATTGGAGAATACAATTAGTGTTTATTTTTGCCGGTCGAGTTGGCGGGTGAGCCGGCAAAACCTATGGGCTCTCTGTTTAAAAATTGGCACAATTGGCAGTTGGCCAAACACCACACACGCAAATCGTGCGCACATAGAATGACTTTATTCAATTCGTATCAACAGTTGCGCATTATGCAGTTTATTGTTTTGAATCTACCAATTGAGGACATTCAATTGTTGTTATTCCTTTTCGTATTAAATTTTGTGCGTAGTAAAGTGTAGGTTGTATTGAGAAGTTATTGAAAAAAAAAATTAATGTTTGGAAAATCCGGTGTAATGTTAATGTTGTTTACGAGTTATAGCGATATACGATTGGATTTATATTTTTTTACGAAGGCTTTTAGTTTTGTGTTTTATGTGTTGAGTAAATATCAGTAAATATAAACACGCAGCGAAGTGTAAATTCACGTGTCACATGTTTTATTGACACGGGCAATTTAATGATGATTTAATTGTTTTAAAAACAACTTTAATTCTTAAATTGTACTAAAGTTAGAGACTAACTTACATAATAGATTTTAATTTTTTTAACAATTGCTTAAAAAAATATATTAAAACATGTTTGAAATTTTAGTTATGAGATTTTATGATTAGTCTAGATTCTAGAACATTAAAATATATATATATATTAAATACCTATACTAAAATTATTTTGCCTATAAGACGATAATGCAAGTTTGAGAAACGTTTGAGCATTTTTACTTTGCTTTGTTTAATGAATTAGATAATAAATATAATATATATAATATAAATAATAAATAAATCTGAATAGTATATTTGCTGACTTATAACGTAAATTGTTTAAGGGGCATACATTATTTAAGGTGTAAAACCACTAGAAAACTACTAATCAGATACAATGACTAAGTTTGGCAATTTTGCCAAACAAACAAATAACAAACGAAATTAAGTTTTAGAAGGAAACGCATACAGTATGAAAGTTCGAAAAAAAATTCTATTGCATTATTATACAAAAAGACAGGGATAGAGTCGGTGATTGAAAATAGCTATTTTGAAAGATTCGAGGCTTGTCGAAGATAAAAAATTATTAAGTACATGTAATCAATGTGCAATTGGTTCCTAGGTTTTTATAATTAAGTCAATTTATATCAAAATAATAATGTATGTTTTGAGAAAAAATATAGTCCTCCATTAATACGCAGATACAATGTATAATGATAATATTATTGCGAAGAGAGCGACTGTAAAAAATTTCAAATTTCCGAGAAATCTTACCATTTCAGCAAAAACATGAAAAATAAAATTTAAATTGCAATATTGTTAAGTTGTTACCAAATAATAGTTAAGTAAAATTTGTGTAAGCAGTTGAAGTTGCGGTTGAGCAGCTCTCGAAGGAATTGAAGAATTCGGAAATTGAATTTGAAACTGAATTTTTAACAAAAAGTTATTATAGTTTAGGTATAGACATAATATAGTAGAAATTACAGAGACTTATACAAATCAGACAGAAAATTTAATGTACATTTATATTTATATTTACATTTTTCATAGGAGGTAAAAAAATTTTAGTGCACAAGTGTGAAATCTATGTCCATTTTGCAGTTTTTTGAGTTTTCATAACTAAATGTGAACCTTAATATTAGTTATCAAAATTACATTTTAGTTTGAACATACTCATTAAGGGACCCCTGAATACTTTATTAAAAATATTAAATATTTCAATATAAATACAAATTGACTTAGATAACTTTCAAGATACAGTTTTTTTTTACATATTTTGAAAACTTAAGTAATAATATTCATTTTATTGCTAAATTTTTGTGTATGCTAATAATGTTTTTTGTCATAAATATTTAAAAAAATGCCATTAAAAGTGACACGATGATAAACACAAAGCGATTCTATTTCTAATTTATTTCTTCTGATAATAGCTTATCAATAACTTTACAGGATAGAAATATAAAATAAAAATTCATAGAATGAAAAATATTGACAACAACAACGTTTCAGTTTGTGCAAAGATTATGATATCGGTATAAACTAATATTTAACTTCAATAAAGGCAGTAATTTACTCGTCTAATCAACAACTATTTCAATGCCTCTTATCTTATACCAATGTTGTTCCTAAATGTATTTTTTATAGAAATAATCTGTAACTTAACATTTCCGTTTTACCCAGGTTATATTTTGGGTTTCACCGAGCTTTTGTGGTTACTGATAGGTACTGATGTATGCTTAGATACGGTCCGAGTTATATTGACCGTATTACAATTATTTAATAATTTATTTAAGTGCTTTGTTAGTTTAAAATATTTGAAGTCTACTTTTGATAATATTATTTGTTCGATACTTTTTATATTTATAATAGGCCTCATTCGGTAAACTGAAATAACATTATAGGCCTATGGGAAATGTTAATTGATCAAACAAATAGTGTCAATGTCATATATGAATGTCGAAAAGCCGTAAGTGGGAATTGTAGGGTAATGTTAACTTTATTTGTATAAACCCATGAGATTGTGTGTGGTCACAAAACTAATTTATTTTCAACAAGAAGTGAATTTGTATATTATAATCTGAAATTAACAATAAAAATAAAAAATGTGTATAGTTCCGAATAAAATTTCGGTTTTGGTTTATTGATGATAAATTTAACCGCGACAAATTTGTAATTAAAAACTTCATTTCTAGTTTTTTTACAAGTTAAATTTATTAATTGGTTTAAATAAACTCAGTATTTATTTATTTTTATCTTTTCCAAAAGTTTTACAAGTTCAAAATGTCATTATTCATGAAATACGTACATTTTTTAATTTTCTTTAGAATTTACAACAAAATGTTTGTGGTGTTGGTACATATTAATAATAGTAAATTGTATATGGGTAAATATGTAGAACAATCTTAATTACATTAAGGTATAAATATTTTGAAAAAAACGTGTCAACCATTAGTTCAATTAATTCAAGTTAAAAACCATTAGATTTGTTTTAATCTTTTACATTTTTTACACCGACTTTTTTCAATTGTGTTTTACTAAAATATGTCAATGCAATGATTATCACAAAAACAAAGGAAACATACTATTGTTCCATTAGTAGTAACATACAACTAAAATTGTTTTTCTTTTTTGATTGCAATTAATTAAATTACGTCTAATACTTCTTATAAATCGTAGTTCAATTACCTAAGTACATTTATATTGTTCTTATTCACAAAAACCAAATTTACAATTAAATTCAGTTGTTTGTTATATTTTTACTCATGCGTCTTATATAATACAAACAAAAAACTTAAATCTTTATTCAATTGTTTGTTGTATTCCAAGAAAAACATTGCCATATGTTTAGCTATATCAAATTACTTGAATATTTAAAACTTCACTACTAAATATTAACCCCTTTATTAACTAGAAACAGAATAACACCAATAACACACTGTTGTGTAAATTAAAAATTAATTATTCAAAATACTTATACAATTTTAAAACCAGCATTTAAAACAAAGAAAACTGATGTTTTTCACAAACATATTTATTCACACAGAGACTTGCTAATTTTAAATTTTACATAGAATATTCATTCGCAATGCATTATTCTCTTATTAATAATTTACAATACTTTATCGACTAAAACACGTATGAGCACATTTTGTTCTGCATAGAACACTAAAGAACGTCTCAGTTGTCCATCGACACAAGAGCAAAACTTAGATCTATTTCAATTATTAATGCATGACTCCCCGGTGGGCATGCGTACTTGCAGGTACCTGCAGTTGTGGTTTTACCACTTTGTGCGTGCTCTCGTGCATAGCAAATAAGCAAGTGTGGTGAAAACCACAAGAAACGAGCAGGATAGCTGAAGCTGGAAAGTATGAAGTAACTTTAAACTTGGAACATTTGGCATTATTTTAAAGTACAAAAGTTTCTCAAACGCAATATGTAATTATTAAAATCAATTTTTTATCTTATCGAAACAAACGCTTTAATATGGGAGATTGGGTACGGTTGAAACATTATTGATAACCGTGAATGGTAAGTTAAGGATGCAAAAGGTGCAGGATAAGGGAAAAATGATGAATTACTAACTTGAGTTTTGCGTGCTGAGTTATTTGTCGGTTTTTACAATTATTGGCGTTTTAATTATAATTGGGGTATTGGGAGTTTTGTATCGTTAAAATTGATGTTTATAGAATATTGTATGATTAGTTTCCATTTAAATTTATTATTATTTTTGGTATGAATTGTTTTATACCCCAAAACGGGTTGGGAACAGTTAACATTTATTTGTGTGGGTACGGTTGAAACAATTTATTTTTATTGTATTATTGAACTTTTTGATAAAGAACAGAAGTCTTCAGTTTTTTTCTAAAATATAGTTTATTGTTAAAATTGTTAATGATAACTGATGAAAGTTTTTATTATTAACATCTCTTGTTTAAGTTGTAGTTAATATAAACATTTGAAAATTAAAAAAATAATGTAATTCATCTTAAGGGGTTATATATAGTTAGAATTTAAAAAAAATATTTTTTTATTTTATTATCTTAATGTACATATATTTAAGAATACACACAAAAAATTGCATATCGTTTCAGTGAATATTTTCGAAGTTACAAGCAAATTTGTGCATTCTAAACTTCAAATGCGTTTTTCTCAAAATGGTGGTTTCAAAATCAGTGACCAACATTACTTGAAAACGGCTAAACCGATTAGTCTCAAATTTTAACACGAGCTTCTTGAATATCTTCTTTAGTATTTAATCGAAGATTTTTTCTCTCCGATAAATATTTTTGTTTTTATAAACAATTTAA
>JARJDS010007504.1:0-12001 GCA_030264155.1 Atheta pasadenae
GCAAAAACACTCTTCGAGAAGTTAGCGCTGGCGAGCGAATGCAGCGTTTTATTTCGTTAATATCTTTTAAACGCGTGGATACTTCGGCGTTTTCTCAACGGATTATGAAAGAGGGCGGCGAATTACGTCTAGAAAAGTATATTGGACATATTACTAATCACTTATAAGCAAAAACACTCTTCGAGAAGTTAGCGCTGGCGAGCGAATGCAGCGTTTTATTTCGTTAATATCTTCTAAACGCGTGAATATTTCGGCGTTTTCTCGACGGATTATTAATGAGCAAATATACAAACATTAAATCTGAAAATAAATAATATTTATCAAGTTATAAAAAAGTTCAGCGCATAATTAGTTGCATACGATATAAATACGTTTTTGGCATTTTATGAGTTTCAAAACAACACGATGGAAAAAAATACTTCAGGTATGTTTCGGGGATTGTATTTCGTCATAGGTTGAAGAAGAACTATTTAAATATAAAAGAAAAATTAGAACGCAAAAAACCATTGATATGGAGAAAGTTGTAAGGCGAGTTTTCAATAATTAAAAAAATTGCGCAAGCAGTTTAAAAAATAACAAATGTAATTAACAAAAAAAAAAACCCAATTGTCACACAGTGTATCAAAATATTTACATTTCTATAAAAGTACTTTACTTATAAGTAGGAATATTTGTTTTTTACGCGTAATTATTTGACGTAATTTATAATAACAATCAATCCAAAAATACAACAATATCAATGATTATTCTTCTTCATCAGTACAATTAGTTAAATTAGGCTCAGACTCCGCGCGTTTCTTCATCACAATCTCCTGGCTTTCCAGTCTATCCGTCCGCATAAAAATATCCTCAACATTTTCCATTCGAAAAACCTCATCAACCTCAACCTTTAATAATTCCTCATTAAGTGTAACATTCTTCAAATCCACAGTACTATTAGCAAACATCGCCGGGCCCAAATCATTATTTAAAGGACTCAACGATTTCTTAACCTCAATTCCAATCCCATTCGATGTAGACAACCCCAATGGCATCAAACCCGGCTGTGTTAACACAACACTATTAAAACTATCTAATAAAGGTTTAGTCGGACTAGTAGCTGTATCCCTCAACCAATCTTTGGGTGTTTTACCCGCGGAATTTACACTAACAGGTAAAGGGCTATTGGACCTATTAGCTGACTGTGACGGCGATTGTGTGGATGCTTTCTCTTGTTTGTGTTGTGTGATTAGATAACAAGCCAAGCCTAATATTAACACACTGTTTAAAACCCTTGCTAAACCCATGCACATAAATGCAACAAAACTAATAATAACTGACGCTAAATCATTGATGTGTAACGCATGGCCTAAAACACGCATCATCACAACGCCTAAAGGTAAAGGAATAAACCCCATACGCCTGGCCACCAAATCGGAATGATCAGAAAACGCGTGTTTTTGTCTCGTTTGGGCCATGTCATACGCTAAACTCGTAGTGTAATCGCGATAAACATCGACCTGCAACTCGTTAAAACGAGTTATAAACGCGTGCTTGATCCAATCCACAAAAATCTCAGCAGTTAACACAATTATACAATCTGGCAACAACACCCAGAACCTGTCAGATTTCCACGAGTATTCCTTCATTGTTTGAAGCACAACAATGAACAATAAAGTCACCAAATGGAAACGTTCGCGGACATCACTGCAGGAAACTTGAAACAAGTTGTTTTTGTCAAATTTCTTAAACACACTTCCTTTTAATTCAACAAACTGTAAAAAATAAAATAAATTACTCATCATAAATAAAATGATGTTAATATAAAAAATACTTACATTGTTTGACATCATAATTGTTAACAACGCCTTGTTATTGCTATTAATAGCAACATTTAATGTTGTAGCTTGACACAAAACCAACAAAGCATGTAGAACTATAACAAATTAAGGAAAACACAACATACCCTAACCTTTTTTTTCTGTCAAAAACATTAAATATTTAAATAAAAGGATACAGACATAAACAATGGCAAATATAAGATGTGGTATAACACCTAAATGTTCCCTTCTTCTGTCTCTTGGTTCTGTTGCAGTCCAAAACAATGCATCAATAGTATCCTGCCCAAATGCAGAAAATAACCTATCACCCACCTCCAACATATTATAAAATATATAAAGCTTAATAACTGACTGACTCTTAATTAAATGGTACATCATATTGGTGTCAATATAAAACATCAACACTGTACACAACACTAAAATGACTGCTTTTAATAGATCACAGATTTCTGCTGGTGATAGCAATGTTTTGTTTGGGTTTCTTTGCCCAAAACATTTAGCAAATGGTCTGGTAAACAATGCCCATAAAGCTAGTAGAACCCTGAGGGGTAAAAATGTGTAGACAAACAAAAATGAGTCTGCACATTGCATAAAACCGTAAGTCATGAACTTTTCAACTTCTCTAGGTATTTTCATGAAAGAATAAACTTTTTCTCGCCGGGCAGAATAACGTTCTTCATCGTTTTCTAGAGCATAACCACGGGTTAGTTCCACTTGTAAAAATGAGAATAATGAAGGACAATCTGGAATTTTTCATTAGTTTTAGTCATTTTTAGAAAAGTAACATTTTAAGTATGAAATATTGTTGTTAGAAATTTAAAAAACCTTTTTTTGGTGAATCAACTTCATCAGTCTTATCTTTATCAGTTTTGTAGATATCCTCCACTTGATTATCATTCGTAAATAACACTTTGGCACTACTTTGTGGTACTGCTGGTGATCTAAAACGTAGTTTCTTTTCGTTTGATGCCAACGGCACAAACGGCACTGATTGTTCGCTCATTTTAATTAAGACTTGAACCACATTTTATTAATTGTACATTAATTATTGGATTATTAATGTTAGTATTATTTTTCTGAAGACAACAATGCAACAACTACAGATGTTCGGAAATATAACCTATAAAATGACATTATCGTTGTCAAATTTAAAAACTTGACAGATCATATACAAGATACAAAGTTTTTATTCTAAACACTATAAACCATTATTTTAAGTAGTTATCATTTTTAAATCAATAATAAAGATTATTATCTTAATAAAATGCTTATAAACCTTTTAAAAATAAAGTTTATTGTAAAGTTTTAGAGTTAACAAAAAAATTGCTGCGTTCGTGTCTACTCGGTTGTTTTCGCTTCGTACTAACTCGTCAACAGTCGTTTTGAGTCGCACGGCGCTGGTGTTCCTTTTCAGTCAAGAACTTAATGGCTGCGGCCTTTTTCTTGTAAACTTCAGAGTTGAATCATCGGAAATCTACGTAATCCGTAGATTATTTCACTTATAAATCCAAGAAATAAATACAATTAACCATGGCGGATAAGGTACGTTCAATGTTGCAACGCAAAAACCTAAATTCTATGAATTATAACTAAAAATACAATTATGTTGTTTATAACCTCAAATTTTCACGATACGTTGTTTTTGGTTTTAGGAAATCGAAATCAAGAAGAAGAGGACTTTCCGTAAATTCACCTTCCGTGGTGTGGATTTGGACCAACTTCTTGATATGCCAAAGTAAGTTTCATTTATTATCCAACCCCAATATATTTTTTGTGTTAATTTTTAATAATATTTTAGTGAGCAACTTATGGAGTTAATGCACTGCCGCGTCCGCAGGCGTTTCTCCCGTGGTCTTAAACGCAAGCCCATGGCTTTGGTGAAAAAATTGCGCAAGGCTAAGAAAGAAGCACCCCCAAATGAGAAGCCAGAGATTGTCAAGACTCATCTCCGTAACATGGTAATTGTACCTGAAATGGTGGGCTCCATTGTTGGTGTATACAATGGTAAAGCTTTCAACTTGGTTGAAATCAAACCTGAAATGATTGGTCATTATTTGGGTGAATTCTCCCTGACTTACAAACCAGTCAAGCATGGTAGGCCAGGTATTGGTGCTACACACAGTTCACGTTTCATTCCTCTCAAGTAAATTATTGTATCAACTTTTTTAATGGTTAAATAAATTTATTTGAATGGGTATCTGCATTATTTATTATTTACCTTACAAATATATAATAATTTCCATCAATAATGAGCAAGAACCAAGTTTTGGTGTATATTGGGTTGTCTATATCACAAAAACAGTTTAACGTATGCAACCAAATATACATGACGTGTACTTTAAGTTGCATTTGTTAAAACTATGAATAAAATCCTGCCATTCCTGCTGTTGACCTTTAGTTTCTCTGATTATAATTTCTCGATGCTACTCGATACCAAACATATGATTTTGACTTTCGATCAGTCACTAAAAGTTACTGCGCCGCCACGCACGTTGTTGTTAATAATAAACAATAACAATGCATCGTTTTAATATAATCCTAATGGGAGCAACGGGATATACAGGGCGAGCCACAATTCCCGCGCTTTATAAACTTACCAAAAAAAATGGCCGCCATTTAACCTGGGCCGTAGCAGGACGTTCCAAAGAAAAACTCCAAAAAGTTTTACACGACGCCAGTCAAAGTCTAGGTAAGAATTATTATTTATTATTAAAAAAATTATTAATAATAAAAATAATAACAACAACAATAAATAACCAGTTTTGCAACATTTACTAAAATAAGAAATTTAATTGAAGGTGACAACAATTTGAATCAAATTCCAATCATTGTTGCTGATATAACTAACGAGTTGTCCTTGAACAAAATGGCGTCGCAAGGCGAACTTGTGATCAACGTTTGTGGTCCTTTTCGATTTTTCGGTGAAGCGATTGTTAAAGCTTGCATTGCAAATGGAACGCATCATTTGGACATAAGTGGCGAGCCACAATTTATCGAAACGATACAATTGAAATATTCACAGCTAGCTGAACAAAATAAAAGTTACGTTGTTAGTTCCTGCGGTTTTGACAGCATACCAGCCGATTTAGGCGTTGTATTCATGCAGGATAATTTCCGGGGTGTGCTACATTCGATTGAAGCACACTTACAAACTGGTACCACAAATTTAGCGCCAAAAACGCGTCAGGGACCTGTTTTTAATTACGCGACTTGGGTATCAGCTGTTAATGGCATGAATGATTACCAATCTTTGAAGGAGATTAGAAAAGAGTTAGATAAAAACAAAATCAAAGTTCCTGTGGGCTTATTACCAAAAACAACTAACCGGTAATTGATACAGTATAAGTTTTAAGATTAATTTTAAGGTGAACTTAACCTAAAAATGTGTTTGTTGTTTAAATAGGAAGAATATTTTTAAGAATCAACTAACAGGTCAATGGAGTTTACCTTTTCCTGGTGCTGATACGTCAGTAGTGAGGCGTTCCCAACAATATTTCTTTGAAAAGGATAACAAAACGCCGATTAAATTTGATATGTATTTTTGTGTTGATTCAATTTCGTCTGTTATTAGAAGTTTGTTTGGTTATGTCACGTTGTCTACTT
This sequence comes from Atheta pasadenae, assembly GCA_030264155.1. Taxonomy (NCBI): domain Eukaryota; kingdom Metazoa; phylum Arthropoda; class Insecta; order Coleoptera; family Staphylinidae; genus Atheta; species Atheta pasadenae. The sequence goes on from JARJDS010007504.1 coordinate 5,424, forward strand.
TGTCTAAGAGTAACATTGGGAAGAAATTGTTGTTGAAGCATCCGAAATTGTTTTCCTTTGGGGTTTTTAGTCATGAAGAACCTAATAAAGTAGAACAGAAGCAATCAAAAGCTACGATTTTCATGAAAGGAAGCGGGGTTTTGGACGTAAATAAAAATATTGGCAAACAACACTCTGATGTGATTGTAAGTCGGGTTTCTACTATAGATCCTGCTTATGGTAACACAGGAGTTATTGTTACTTTAGCAGCTATTACTTTATTGGAGGAGAAGGATAAGTTACCAAATAAGTAAGTTTTAAGGTTAAGTTTTATTTAAGATTAAGTTTTTTTGGTTTTAATTAATATTATTGATGGTTGTTTGTGTTTTTTTTGTTTCCAGTGGAATGGGGGGTGTTTTTACACCTGCTGCAGTTTTTTCTAAAACAAGTTTGATTCAAAGACTGAACCAAAACGGCATTACTTTTAAAATTCTTTCAAAACTTTAAATTTTTAGATAATAATTGATTATTTAATATGTCTTTATGTAATAAATTTATTTTAAATATTTTTAAATATATGTAGTGTTGATTTTATTTTTAAATACGTTTTTTTAATTTTAATAAATATATAACACTCTATATAAATTTGGTGTATTGTAAGTTGCCTATAGTGAAGTCACATATTAAATTTAAAATTATAGTAAAAAATCACGGATAGTAGCAGTACTTTAACAGGCTGTTAAGGGGTGTTTTAATTAATTTTATAATTTTCAACTGTAGATGAACAAAAAATCAACTCTTAAACTACAAATTAAGATTAAGAACAATAAATTTGAAGTATAAACTTTAAAGATATAGTAGATTTTGTAAGACGTGTTTTGCCAAGTTATGAAATTAGCGTTAACTTTGAAGCTTTGTAACACAAATTCTCAACTTTATTTTTAAAATTTGCTTAAATTAAATCAAAAGTACAACTCTTAAACTATAATTTAAAATTTAAAAAATTAAAATCGATCAGAAACTTTAAAAGTTATGGCTAATTTACAAAATCCTAATATAAAACATTAAAATCTTAAATACTAACATTTTTCTTCAATTTATTTATAAACAAATAGTGTTTTCTCTTAATAAACAATAAATAAAGCTTTTTATTATAACTATTAACTAATATTAAGCTTCATTAAACCTTTTTACCACCTCCACCAATCATAATCACATCAAAACGCTAAAATAATCAATTTAATCGAGAAAACCAACAAAAACAAAACCAAACAATCATTTACGCATTTGTTTATTAAACTTACGCAATACACAATTTATTAACATCACATCTACGTAATACACAAATCAGATAAAAGATAACACTAATTACGAGCTTTAGCTATTGTAACTAACATTAACGTCACAATTTTCAACATGTTTCAACATTTTTATTGATTTTCTTTCCACTTTCCGCTCAAAATTATTTATCGAACTATAACACAATATTTACCAAATATACATTAACCCTAATTGATGTTTGGGGTTGTACCCATTCGAGTAAAAAGCATTGTAGGTCAAGGAGAAACTATTTTAAGCTTTGTCGTTTCCTGCTAACCGGAAAACAGAAAATAGCAGAACCACTTGCGGTCCTTTCGTACTCGATTGTAAGTTGCGAGGGGTGGCACGGAACCCACGCAAATCGTAGCTGAGGGTTGAAAATAGAACTACGCTGCGATGACGTCAAGGCACGACACTGACGTCAGCAGGATTATCCGGCATACAAGTATCAGGATGTAGTATCGATTTTATTTTCTTTGTGCAGTGACGTCAAACGGACTAGTATGGAGCAGGCGCAGGACAAACACGTCCTGGGAAATGTAATTTTATGAATGAACGCTGTGAGCATCACGGTCATGGATTCCAACATGGTTGCTTGGTGTGTAGAATGTTAACCTAGCCCTTGAATTGTGCTTTAGGGGATGAATAGTTTGTAGTAAACTCCTACTAGGTCTAGACTACAAAATTTGAGGTTATAATTTTAAGTTTTAAGTTTAAATGACATAACCTTTAATTTTTGTTGTTGTTTTAGGTTAAGAAATGAAAACTTAAAGAAAACTAAGAGATAATAAATGTTTACAGCGTCATTTCATGAATGTTGCATGCTACATCCTGAATTTCTTTCAGATCCTGTGCGCAAAATTTACTGATTTTCCTGATATTGGAAGGTAAAGGTCAACTTAAAGGTTAAATGTCAAACAGTAAGTACATTTCCAAGTTTTAGCATCATTTCGGTCTTCTATTAAAACATTTGACTGTTTTTACGTTAAACCCTCGTTCGGTTACGTTGGGTTTTTGTGTTTTAATGCAAAATTCTTATCAAAAATTCATTTTATCAATTCCTGCGTTAAAATTTCTTAAATCATATTGTGTATGTCATTGCGTGGGCTTTAACTACCATTGGTACACAATACGAATGCGACGCTTCGACGGTTTGAATATTAAAATGTTTCAAATTAAAATGCGATAGGTTTTTATTGCTTTTATTAAATTTATTGTTTGATCATAAATATCAATGACGTTGAATGTTGATTCTTATTTTATAAACTGTTGGTTTGAAGCATTGTTACGTACTCAAGCTCAAGGTTGGCAGCAGGGTTAGAAAACATCGACCGTCTGCTTTTTCCCAGCCGGAGTCCTTCGTCCTTGTTTGCTCTTGCGCTGTGCTCGTCGTCATGGCAATTCCATTGAACCTGTAGGCTTTACCTTTAACTTTTATTCCTGCTGTTTTGTTTTGTACCTGTTGCTGCTCGTGATCTGTGATAATATTTTTGAAGAATATGTTTTAGTAATGAAGTTATTTTAACCTTAAAATTTTATGGTTTTTTGATTATAACTTCTAAAATTATTAATATTTTTGTATGATATTCTAATTGGTTATAGATATTGCTGTTTTTAATGTTTTGTGAAATTATAGTTTAATTTGATTAATAAATAACAAAATGGGAGGCGGTTAAGTACTAAAAACGAAGTTTTTTTGTTATTTTTTTTAGTTTTTTGTCAATAAATCTTAAAATTATTTATATTTTTTTATGAATATTTTTATGGTAATAAATTAACTTCTTTTGAATCTTCTGTAAAAATTTGGTTAAGTTTTATTGATAAATATCAAAATAGGTGATAATTTAGTGTAAAAAACGTTATTTTTTGTTATTTTTTTATAGCTTTTTGGCAATAACTCCAAAAATAAACAATATTTTTGTATGAAATATTAATATTTTATAAATAAAGGTATTATAAATCTTATTCCAAAATTTTGTTAGATTTTAGTGATAAATAAGAAAATGGGTGATAATTTCGTGAAGAAATCGTTATTATTTGTTATTTTTTTATAGTGTTTTGGCAATAACTCCAAAAATAAACAATATTTTCGTATGAAATTTTAACACAACACAAATACAGATATTTTATATGACCTGTTAAAATTTTGGTAAATTTACTTTATTAATAACAAAATGGGAGATAATTTATCGTATAAAACGATATTTTTTGTTATTTTTTGGTAGTTTTTTACTAATAACTTCAAAAAATTACTAATATTGTTGTATGAAATTCTAAAGTATTATTAACAATGCAATTTTTCATGTATATGCAAAATTTGGTTAAATTCTATAAATAAATAAAAAAGTTACAGATGTTTAATCTTAAAAAACACTATTTTTTCTCAATATTGCTTATTTTTAGGCTATAACTCTCAAATAAAATGTCACAAATTCCTAAAACCTAAAGGTTATCTAAAATATCATCCAAAAAATCTGATCCTGTAAATAATATTCCCAAATGCAAGTCCTGGAAGTGGTTACAACGTCATCAAAAAAAGTAAAACACAACCCTGACGTGTTTTATCATTTCCTAGACTTTCCTGACGTATATATCATGAAATAAGATACTTCAGATACTACCAGACTCACTAACAAGTACCTAATAACCTATAAATTATTAAATATCTAATTACAATCCAAAACCTTCAAAATTAAACGTGAATTTAAATAAAAAACTAAAAACTAAAATATTTAACGGTTTAACCTTTAATTATAAGCAACGTAGGTGGCGCTGGTGTAATCTAACCTGCAAACACGATAACACAACAATAAATATTAAACTACAAACACGTTAATTTAATTTTATACTCCAGTTGCAACAAGATTACGCTCATAAAACTCATTCATCCTTTTGTGAGCGTTTGTTCTCCCGCACTGCGGATTGTCTTCCAGGAATATCCAGCCATTTACCCATTGTGAGAAACGGGACGCTTTTCCAGGAACGAGACCCACGCTTTCACTATACTTCCAAAGCATTTTCAAAGCATTTACACTAACAGAGAATATTATAAATCATTTTAAACAAAATAACTAAAATATTTCATTAAAATTAATTTTTACTAAACTAAAATAAATTTAGTTCTAAACTTTTCCCACCCAGATGGCGTTAGTTCTAATTTTAACTATTCAAGTCATTAATTTATTTTAATTTTAAATTAAAAGTTTAAAACATTTAGTATTTATTTTCTCTACCATTAAGTTTGTGATTTACGTTTTGAATATTTCAGAAATAAATTTCGTAAAATGCCGCCACAAATTTTGTCGTCTGCATGAATGCTGACTTCAGTCAGCAACACTAAAATGTTTGTATCTCGCCTAGTTGACGTTTAAGTGTTAGGATTGCTGGGAAGTTATAAGTTAAAGAGTTAAAGTTACAAATATGTAGGTCATAAATGATTTCTGCATTCTGCATTTTGCATTTTGCTATGTGTAATCTGCATATGAAGTTATAGCGTCAAACCTCGTTCGGTAGAACTAGAAGTGAGTTCAGACATTTTTCAGTAGACTTGTTGTTCATGTTCAGCTGAACGTGAAGTCGAAGTAATAGAAGAAACAGGAGCAAACGGAAAGCAATAAACATACAACAAGTTGCAATTGCAGTTGCAAAAAAAACAAAAAAACAAAAAACATGAAAAATAACAATGTCACAATTTTTAACATATTTACTGCAACTACCTACAAATAGATGGCGTTAGTTGTCAAAATAAAAATTTTAGGTTATGAATTTTTTAGCATACCTAACCTAACCTAAGCTAACCTATTTAACCATAACCATTTTTACTGCAAGTACTAAACATTAGATGGCGTTAGTTGTGAAAATTTTTAGGTTATAAATTTTTTTATTACCAAAAACATATTTTACTTAAAAGCAAACAGATGTCACTCGTAAATTATGAATTTTATTGACTATATGGAAGCAGATGCACTTGTACTTTTACTGCAAGATTACGCAAGATTTCGTGAATATCCGAAGCGGTAATCAAGTGAACGTTTGGTAAACTTTAAGTTTTAACAGTTTTAACACCTAGGTTGTGAAAATATTACTCGCTCATTAAGTTTTGAAGCCTTTGCTTCTCGTTTCTTGTATCGTATGTCTTGTTTCTTCCATTTCTTGTTGTTCTTGCACATTTCGTTGGTAGATTTTGTACCGAGTCGTCGATAGTATCGTGCGCGCACGAGAGTTTCATTCATGGTTTCGTCCGTTTCCAACCAACTTTTCGCCCACTGATTTTATTCAATTTTATTCACTTTATTCACATTCACATTCGACGCGTTCATTCTCTTCGTCCCACTAAGAAATTACGTTCACAGATTTACGTTCGTGGCGCGTTGTGTTGTGGTGGTTTCCACAAAAAAATGATATACAAGCAACAAGCTAAAGAGTGAGTGAAGTTATTGAACGAACAAGAAGAGTAGAACCAACCATATGGTTGGTAATCATGAATGAAATACGAATTACAATAAAATGATTACAACACGCAATTATTACAACATGTATAAGTGCTTGAAGTTTCAAATGTTTGTTACTTTTAAGTTTCAAAGTTTAGAATCGGAAATTGTAGGCATTATCTTTCAACATCGATGATTAGTCAGTTTGTGGTCATTAATTATTTATTTATTTATGTTGGAAGTCTGGTTTAAGGTATTATTCATTCGTAATTATTCAATGAGATTGATGGTATGACTAATTCATAACAAATTGTTATTGAAGGAACATATGGTTTTGTTTTATTGAATTATTTTCAGTGTTTTGCAAAAATTTTATTTTTAAATTTTTATTTTAACACCAAATATCTCCAAAATTTTAATATATTTTTATTTGAAATTTTAATATTATATATATATACTTATTATAAATGTTCAGCCAAAATTTGGTTAGATTTAAGTCATAAATAAGAAAATGGGAGACAATTTCGTGTAGAAATCGTTATTTTTTGTTATTTTTTGATTGTTTTTTGCTAATAACTTCAAAAGTTTCCAATATTTTTGTATGAAATTTTAATATTTTATATATAAAGTTATTATAAATATTCTTCCAGAATTAAGTTAGATTTAAGTCATAAATAAAAAAAATGGAAGACAATTTCGTGTAGAAATCGTTATTTTTTGTTATTTTTTAATAGTTTTTTGCTAATAACTCCTAAAATGTACCATATTTTTGTATGAAATTATAATATTTTATATATAATGTTATTTTACATCTTTTGCTAAAAATTGGTTAGATTTAAATTTTAAATA
>JARJDS010007528.1:0-12005 GCA_030264155.1 Atheta pasadenae
AGGAGGAGAAGGAGGAGAAGGAGGAGAAGGAGGAGAAGGAGGAGAAGGAGGAGAAGGAGGAGAAGGAGGAGAAGGAGGAGAAGGAGGAGAAGGAGGAGAAGGAGGAGAAGGAGGAGACACAAAATTATGACTTATGTTATTTTTGGAGATTAAATAAAATTTAATTTAGTCATAATTTTCTTTAAGAATAGATAGTTCATGTTTAGTATTTTATTTCACCATTTAGAACATTTTTACATGTTCAAAAAATATGGTAATGATTCCTGAATGGCTAAGAAGCTGGATGATGAATTCGCAGACTTGGCCGAGTACCCAAGGTTGAAATGGGAGACGCTGGTAGATGCAGGACTATGGTCTCATAACGCAGAGCCATTCGTTTGCGTCGTTTCTTACCCGCCAGCGAAATAAGTTAGGATTTTCGATTTCCGCAATGATTATTTGGCGCGCAGCCAAATGGAATCCTGTGCCCCGCTGCGCCTCTGCTCTATTGCGATCCTGCAATCCTATTTAATACACCCTGACCACAATTCCAGCACATACTGTGCCCTGGACCCAATTTACCCTGTGTTAAACTAACTAGCAAATTTTCTTTCAAACAATGTATTCTTTGAGTATCACAATAACAAATAAATAACCTACTATAGCAAATAATTACAATGCTTTATTGTTCGAAATTTTTTCGATTAATTTCAGAATAGCTTGAGATGATGAAAAAAATATATAGCCACAGAAAACTTTTTAATATATATCTTTTTATTATTTTTCCTTCTTCATAACAAGAGTGAGTTCTGATATATTTCACAACACGGATATTATATTTCAGTTTGGCCCTTTTCGCGCGCCGCTTTATCGTGACAGTTTTGAATGATTAGTCCCGGCTTCTCTTCTATACCGAAAAAAAGTATGCGGCAAGTGGAAACGCTTACGACGGTTATGAACAAAGTCCGACACGTACGTAACCCAGTTTTCGCCAGGCATCACGACACGCTTCAATCTCTTTCGCTAATTACGACCAGAACACCGCCATCAACCTGGTGTTTCACTTCTTCACGTATTGTGTTTTCGTACCTTCTGCACGCAGAAACAAATTATTACACGTCAGTTTTCTGCTTTTTCTGGTATGTCGGTGAGTGTTAATTAAAAACCTCGTTTCAATCAATTTTATTCGACGTCATTTACAACATTAAAATATTTTTTGTTTTTTAGTTTACACCAAAACCAAAATTAATTGAATTTAATCAATGGGTACTAAATTATTGAATAAATATTTTGTTGTTTTATTGTGTGTCGTAACTAATTTATGTGCTAGATAATAAAAACGTTGATTGCTTAGTGTTTAATTGAAAATTTCAAAACAGCTCGATGTATAGTTCGGCTCGTAATGCGAAACTAATTTCAACAGAAATAAATTTAACGTGGGAGGACTGTGCGAGCAAAAAAACAAGCATCTCATTTGCGCATCCTATACACGAATCGCATAAAATAAATCCTATTAAAAGTTGTTAGAGAAATTGTCCGCGTTGCTCCACGCTAAGCACCAAGCCCGTTTGAATGCGGCGATGCAGTTTAATTTTCAGTCCGGTATTCTAATTAACGAGCAGAACAAAAAACGCAAAAAAAGGCGCTTACGTGTGCAAACCACTTTGCTTCAAACGTGCGATAAATTTTTCGATTGAAAAAAGTTTTGATAAAACCCTCTTTGGAATATTATGTACACAATCTAATAAAAATTTTAATTGTTTTTAATTATCGAGCGACAAACGTGGTTAGCGCCTTGGATGCTGTGCAAACAAATCCAATTTCATTTCATTTTGCATCAGCGCTTCAAACAAATTGACACACGCTGCTTCCATATTGTGTGTGCTTTACAGAAGGATCAAAGACGACCCTCATAGATCACAAACAGCGTCATTTCCAATGCCCCCCGGCCCGAATATCTGTCGAAAGACAAAAACAGGTTCTGTCCCTGGTTACTTAGGACCGCGGTAAATAATTAATTGCGTTCACGTACAATTTTATCAGCTGTTAATTGCGACCAAATGAATTCTGCTAGATTAAATTCTCTATACCGTACAACGTTGAAAATATTTGCAAAAATAGTCAACCGTTATGTGAATTGTACAGAGTCCTAAAGGTCCTAAGGGTTGCGGGCATGCCCAAATTTCCTTTCTATTTTTTATGACGTCCTTGGACAGCTTTTTTATATTTAATAATAAAATGCGTTTGCCTACCGTTCGGTTGCCGAGATTCTTCACCCGGCAATGCAGCATGACGGTTGTCCCAACGAGGCCGGTGATATTTGAATTTATGCTCGTGTCGAAATATGGTCCGGTCCCAGGGGTAGGCCACTCCTGCAGGAAGTCCCGGAACTTCTTCGAAGCCAGGCTGACACTGCCGACGTTTTGGGCTGGCGCATTGTGCGCTTCAGCGGCGGCTCCTGCAAAAGACAAACATTTCGTCATAATTTAATCATTTTTCTAGTTTATCAACTTTTACAAGTCGACAACCCAACTTTGGCTTTATTTACTGAAGGGCTTCCCTACCCTCCGGAGGTTATTGAATACATTTTAGTTATGTTTAAGTCAAACAATATTCTAAAATTAAAAAAAAATAAGATTAATTTATTTTGTAGATAATTAAATGATTTTGCTTGCAGTTGAATGCAAGACTGATGCGCTTCATGTGCATGCGTTGAGTCGTGAAAAACAGCAAGCTTTTGTTTGCGAAAGCTTCAAACAATGCGCGTCGTTGCAGAATTAAGATGAATGATGGAAGGATCCCCGCGTGTGGCGGCAAACGCGAATTAACATCTTCGTCACTTTCTTGGGGCATTCTTTGGTAGCGAAGCAGAATTTAAAATTCAGATTTAACGTGCTGCCGCTATACTCTGTTAAAGCGCATTACCTCTTTGTGTACATTGTCCTCTTTTGCACCAATTCTACTCCTTTAGAAACATTTCACGCGTGAAAGCTTAAAACAGGCTGTGCAATGATTTTAAATTATTAAGCACACTAAACAACAACTAATAACAAACACATTTAAGTTTAACAAAAATGGTTAAAGAAAGATTTGTTTTGCACTATATTTTATAAAAAAAATTAAACAAAATAAAAATATAAGTCAAGTCTAAATGACGCTTGCACCAACGTCACACCCCTTGAACACAAACATCTCAAAGGCGTTATTAAACCTGGCAAACATAATAACGATCAAGGATCATTTTGCAGTGCATAGCGCGATTAGGAGAAGAGGTATAAGGAATACCGATAAAAATGAAAGCGGATGATGAAAATTGGAACGCACAAGAGCACTACCAAGCTTGGCACAAGAGTTGCTGCTGACACAGGAAAAAAGAAAATGAAAAAGATGTTAAGTATTGGATTTTTTTTGCCTTTGTAACGAAGTCATTAAAGATTGCATCCATATTCATTTCATTATATAGAAAAATATTTTACTTAGTCGTAATTATAATCAAATATTTTACAGTGATTACAAATCTTATGTGCTCGTCTTAAACCAAACAAATTATTACGTTTTTTTGCTTTACATTATTAAATTTGTCATTTTATAGTAAATAGGAAATGACAATATTGACTAAATAGATCTCTACTTTTCAATTTTTGCAACATTTCATATTATTTTCATTTATTTCAAGAAATAGCATATATAAATAGAAAAAGAAGATGATCTATGCATTCACTCATGATATTGTGTAAATCTAATATTGCATACGCATGTGCCCTAAAGAATATTTGCACAAAATTCAATTTCCGGGATCAATTTCAACATGGACAAGCACAAATATTCCATAATGGAATAAATAAATGGTCTAAAATTTAATTACAACTCCCACTATAAAACTACACAAATAAATAAATAAAATATCGAACAATGGAATGTATTTCGACAAATTAATAATTTAAAACATTAAAATTTAAATGATATATATATATTATTGCGCAAACTATAAACTTTCAAATGAGCAAATTAATAATAATTTGAAATAAAATGTTTGATAGTACTACACCTTAATTGTGACTATAAATATAAATAGTTTTGACATAAACAATATCCTGTGTACAGTATACTTCATTTATTAGGTTAATATTTAGTCCGCTTGCATTTATATCCAGACTTCTTGGTTCCTTGTATTGCAGTCGCGGTGGTGGTATTGAATGAAGAGACATCCCGGTTTGGTCTCGCCACCGCTTCGCTCGTAAATGGTCGAGGCGAGCGTGATTTCTCCGGGGAATAACAATGATGCTCACGTACGTCAGATTACCGCAAACATTATGATGCCGGAATGTGTCTCCGGGTTTGGTAGCAACAAATGCGCAAATGGCGCACAAAAGCATGACGCTCAAATGCAAACCGTCGCCCCAACATCGACGGCAAGCTCGTAATAACAAACGACTAAACATCCCCCCAAACATATACAAAACTCACACGGAAACTTTTACTTTAACTCGTTCTAGTTCACACTCGAGTAGTATCAAGCAATAATACACATATTGCTAAAGTGGAGTACATTCAAATTGTTTTTGAGAATAAAAGATTTTGAATACATTTAGACAAGAAAGAGCTTATTTTTATTTAAAGTTTTGAACAATTTGTATAAATTGTTAACCAAAGGTTACAAGACTCATGTATGTGTTTGTGTGACGACACTTTGACTAATGTCCGTTCTTGTCGACGAGCACAGCAGAACGCGATTCGTCGAGTTCAGTCGACTCAAAGTAATTTTACATTTGGTAACGAGCTTTGTACTATATTGTCGTGCGAATTTGTAATGAAATTTTAGCAAGGCGACAGAGCAGAAATTAATTGGAATGGGTTTTAAGAATAAAATTAAAATACATTAAGTTAATCATTTTTGTTTTGAACAAAATTGATTAAAATCTGGTTTTTATATTTTTAATTGAATTTTCAACGCGTTAAAATAAATGAAGTCTGTCCAGTCAAGAAAAAACATCATCAACTTATACCCGTAACAAAAAAAAACAAGTCGCTTAAAGAAAATAAACTCAAACTTTTTGGTAGTGTGGTGTTTTTTCATCGTCCCGCCGGCGCATAATCGAATTCTTTTCAAATCCATATTCCAATCGCCGGTTTATTCGTAGCGCGTAATCTGCGACGCCTTCGATCGTTTTTGACTGACATTATAATGGGTAAATACTGAATGGGTTCACAGCTGGAATGCAAAATACGCCGCACATATTTTCATCCTAATGCCCGGCGCCTTCACAATGTCCAATAAAGTTAAATTTCCTACGTTTTACGTTTTAACATGAATATTTGAATTGTTATATTTTGAAATCATAGAAATATTACTCTAGTTTACATACATATGCAAACAATATATGCATTGCTTTTGTTGAACTGAGTATTGATGGATTGATTGAATCAATAAATGCATTTTCATGTAGGTGCAAACAAATTTCATAAAACACACGTTTTATTTGCTTTTCCAATAGTAGATCTATAAAGTATCATAATAATTACATGTTTTATTGTTGTTGGTTTTGGTTTCAATTAATAACAATTTTAATTATTGCAATCAACAATAATAAAGAAGCATTTTAAATGGAAATTTATGAAATTATTAATTGAAATATTTTGATTTGTATAATTTAGTATATTTTAAGTTTGGTTCATTAATTAACTCAGGTTTGCAGTATGTCTTTGAGCAGTTAAGTTTTGTGTTGGAGGGTATAACGTGTTATAACTTGTTCAAGTTTGGAAGTTCCACGTTATTACGTTAAACATAGATATAACACATTACCATATTGCATATGGCAATTTGAAATGTTTGTAACGTCATAACAAAGTTAAACACATGATATAGAATCTTCTACCGTTAAAGCTTTGTGTATTTTGAACCTGGTTTTAGTACATTTGTTGATTAAAATAATAAATCTGAATGGGGTTGACCAATATTATTTTTTACAAAATTATAAACTTACAGAATAACATAAATAAATTATATTTAGTTATTATTTTATTATTTGACAAATTATAGATAATAAAAAAAAATCTTTGTTGCTTTTAATAACACGTAGTGCAGGCAACCCAATATACACGCAATATTAAATTTGTTAAAAAAATTTAATTTTACCTAATTTTCGATAAAAATGTTGAACCAATTAATTTTTCTATTGTAACTGACTTGTGCAACTCATTGAAAATTTTTATCCTTACCGTATACTGACTTATTATGACTTGGTAGTGAACCAGGCAGGCAGGTGAAGTTACAACACAATTCTAAGAAAGTTTTAAAACTAACAATGTTACGTTTTCTTGGCTGTGCAATATTCCAACTTAAGTTATTGGATTTATTAGTGAGGCTCCATTTCTTCACAAACCGTGCGCATATTTCAGCTCAATTTCGATAAAGTTTACTTTGACGTCGTGCAACGCCATTTACCACTCGCCGGACAAAATCCACTTATCGACGAAGCGGAAGAACGGTTTTGATTATAAATGCAAGTGCCGGTCGTATAAAGTATAAAGCATTTGCATATTTGCTTTTTCAGTTGCTTAATTGGTCGTAAATGAACTTGCATGAATGCGTGACTTGCTACTTAACGTTAGCATATAAATACATTAAAATAAAATATTTATAAATTCATAAATTTATTAATAAAATTATGATGTTAAAAACTCATGAAACTTTAGATTAATTGCATTTCAATTAATAATTTATAGTAAAAATTTTAACTTTGTTTTTCATGAATGTGGTAATTAAACACATTTGACGAATAGGGTGCGAGTCAATGTGGAATGATGTGTTTATTACTCGGCAAAAAAACCACTGGATAAAAATTAAAGCTTTCGTGGAAAAGTGGAAAATATGACGATGTGGCTTTGCCATTAGCGTATCGTTGCGTTCGAAACACGTAACTCATGCATCTAATTACATAATGGACGTAGTATTAATCATTTAATCGGCCAAATAACATAAATTAGCTGAACATTAATCATAAAATTAGTTTGCACTCTGTATACCTTACTACCACCGCTTGTTGTGGTGGTTCATAGTGCGGAACGAAATTGCCGAAAATGGGCAAACGACCGACAACACAAAAAAACAAAAAAAAACTCTTTAAAGGGCGAAATATGCCCTTAATACCTAAACTTATTTCGCTAGACATGTATACACACAAAGTATTAAATAAAAAAAAATAAAAAAACATTATACAAAGTGTTTATATTAAAGAAAATTAATTATTTTATTATAATTAATTAAAACGACTTTACACAAATTTCGTTCCGTATATTTTTAGTTGTGCTATTTTTATTTTTTTATTGATTTGTTTTTATTGTAAATTGTTTTATTTATATTTTAATATGTTGACAGTTGACGAGCATTTCCCAGAATTGCGTGTGTAAATAAATCCTTGGTACGCATAATGAAGGACAGTCGGGACACTCGACGTGGCATAATTCGCAAAACATTGTAAACAAAAATACTGAAATTTAACGCAATTCGAGAGTAACGCGTGTTTTTATGAAAGGGTGCGTTGTGTTGAGGCTTAAGATAATTATTCAAACAAATATTCATACAACATTCGTTTTTAAATTTAATTTTTTTAACAATTAACTAAAGCAATGAATATATCATTTGGGTTTTATATGTTTCGGGGGTGAATTATGTCATTAACGACCACTAAAAATAATTTACATTATATCAACTGTAATATAGTTGAAATGTTGTTTACTAATCGCAATTTAATGACTTCGTTTAATGCTTAATGTTTATGCTTCTCTTTAACAATGAAATTGTATTTTGAGGAAAAACAACATAATTTATAGAAAATATAACTTCATTTAAAAAAAAAATTATATTATAAAACTTTTACATTTAGTATTAAAATTAATTTGGACATTTATAGAAAATAATTTTTATGTTAAAAATCATTTAATCCTGCTTGTAGTTTTAGTCGGTATTGTGCATGTCATTTTTTACAATTTTAAGCCTTCGGTTAATCCTATTTTTTAGCATTGAGATTGGCGCCGCAGAATGAATAATGGATGTGTGTATACGCAATTATCTAAAAGCATAAAATGCGACCTATACTCCTCATCGGGGTGAATATCCGAATGGCGCTGTGGGGGTGCGTTGCAGTCTTTTTGCGCGACGTGTATAAAGATTAAACGACGATACACGCGGCGACATGGCAAATCAAATTATCTTTGTTATTAATTAATGCCCACAACGCCACCAATAGTAAGAAAAGCGCTGTGTGTGCAAACAAGTACAAATATTACACATTTGTTTTTGTGTTGTTAGTCTGTATATGTTTTATTCTTTCGATTAAATAACAACACATTATTACCGTCATTATGCATTATGTGCTGGAACACATTATCGTAATAGTGGTATTCTAGGTGTGGTTACATCAACATGTTGGAAATTGTAATTGTACTTTAAATGCATTAGATAAATTTAAAAAAAATTATAATGAAAATTTTATTTTGTGTAGATTTTTGTTGGTTATTACTTTAAAGTTATTACTTTAAATAAAATATCCACACAGTATACGTAACGTTTTTGTAAATGAGGAACCACAACACATAAATTCACGCGTTGATTATTTTGACGGTATTAATACGAGAGAATATCTCGAGCGAGTGCATGATAACAATGGAAACAAATTTCCTGCATGGTTGCGTATGTAGCATTTCGTTAATAAATTCCGGTTTATGCGTGGCATAACACTCCTCTTTAGCACAAATCTCACTAGTCTGTTTTTGTAAATAATTTTTAAATTCTAGAAAATTATACAAAACAAAAATTTAATAATTCATGGTTTAAGTTATTATTTTTAATTTTTTTTGTTTGGAAAGACAAAGCTTAAATTTAATATTTTTGTGGGTTTTTTTGTTTTAAAAATAACAAATCATAAATCAACTTCTTAAATTAATATAATAAAACACTCAGGTTGAGTGTTTGGTACAACTAAACATTTACTCATTGAGCAATGAACGAAAATCCTTTTCGTTTTCACTTTGCTATAACTTTTATTTATTTATAGCAAATTGTGATATGATGTGACATGAACGGACGCACTTTATCAAATGAAAACGAAGCGCGCCGAAAAGAGCACTAGAACATTTCGAATAAAAGCTCTCTGTAAGGACGAAGCGGCCCGATGCGCTTTGCGTCGTCCTCCGAAGCAAAAACACTCCATCCCTAACGTACGCGCGCTCCTTTTGATTTATCTAATAGAGCGTGCGAAAGTTGGACGATGGACTTACACGAAAACTGGCAAAAGTAGAAAAGATTTTGTAAATGGAGGGACAATATTTCTACGCGGTTCTGCCAGACGATTCTTTAGAGTAAAGCGCGTAGGTTTTTCAAACATCTGTTAGCCTTCTTTCGCATTTGGATGCGGAGATTTTACGCGACCGATTTTGACCTCCACAACGGTCAAGTATGGTCGCTGAACGCGGTGTTTTCTTTACGTTATTTTTCCTCACTAGGTTTTTTTTAGTTTTTGTGTGAATTTTCCAACCTGCAGCTTTACAAATGGAATGGAAAGTCTGGCCAAACGTGTTACGTACATTTTCGCGCATTTGTTATGTGTGTTTGCACTGCACAAGCATCGCCAAATCATAACGGATGGCCAGAAAAAGTAAAGCAAAATTTTGCGTTTACAATTTTTACGTTTTTGACAAAAAAATTATAATTTTATTAAAACTAAAAATAAAATATTAGCAGTTTTATTTATATATTTATGCATTAAATTAAATTTTTTACAATTTTTTTTAAAATCGGATAATCCAGGATCTTGTAGATTTCGGATTGAGTTTTTGTCGAGCAGTAAAGTTGATTAAAAAAATGTTAAATGGAGCTTCAGATTTTTTCCATCCGATTTGAAAACGAACGCGTTTCTTTTATGGAATTCCGTGTGCGTTTCGCGTCCCAGGTTCAAACACGTTTGCTGTTTATCAATTCTACTGTATGCCCAGCGCCTCCACCCTATGGCTAACGCCTACGTGTAACCGTTGCACAAGCAAGCACTCGTGCGGCACGAAATTTTTCACGATTCATGTCTCGATACAAATCAATGACTCGTAAAAATAGATACAAATTTCCGATAAGATAGCTCATATCGGATAATGCGGATAACAAATCGTTGAAAACGACACACCGGCTTGAATGAAAAATAAATGATCCAAAAAGGTCTGAGCGTAGATTTGTATTTGAAACAAATGGCAGAAAAGGATAAACAGGTCAACGGAAAAACTTTAAAATATCAAGATTGTCAAATAGAAAACAAATGCTTTGAAATGATTAATTTTAAAATTTTGGGTCAACATAAATAATGAGTTTTTGTTCAAATATTTACAGCGGAAATTAAATAAATCTTTAATGGCTAAGCTGTCTAGTCTAGTTTGAAAAGGGATGATCCGATGTTTTATTTACGAAACACGTGAAATACGGGTTGGCTCAAACCGGAAGAGTTAACACGGAATTAAAAGATAATTTTTTAATCATTTAAATTTAAATCTTTGCCTAACTACTTTGCTAACTTGCTTTGTTAGTTTTAGCATAGTCTAGGTAAGTAAACTCTTCGGTTTTGAAAACTTGACGTTAAAAGTGGAAAATTTGAGGTTTGCGGAGAGGTAAGAATAAATATTAATACAAGCCTGTTGGTTTCAACCCTAGTGTAATTATCCTCAGTGGTGCCGGCGCTCGGCGCTTGAGCAAATAGCGTCAATTCGCCGAGGTTGTGTCTACAATGAGCTGGTAGCTTAGGATCTGGTTTCAAGTGAAATGAGGAAGATGGCTTGCCGTGATGCAACAACGCGAATCACCTTTGTTGAGACCTTGCCGCAAATATAAAGCACCTTTGTTTGATTGCTGTCGAAGTGCAATTTGCACAAGCTCTTTGCGTATCCGAGAACTACGCAATTTCTGAGTACATGCTAATTATTGCAACAATGAAACGTTTCAAAACCTTTCTTGTGGCGTGTGTTGCAATCAAGCATTGTTACATGCTGTTTGATTAGCGTTGGTGTAGACGTTAATGAAGTACACGATAATTAATTTACTTAAACTAATACTATCATTAGATGCAGAACTAGTGTAAGAATAAAATTGCTAAAAATTAATATACCTAACATAGGGGAGACTGAGCCGATCCTTTCAAATTATGACAATATCTCGCAGGAGTGTTGTAATGGGGTAATGGTTCAAAGGATATATGAAACGGAAGACAAATTAAAACACAAATTGGAATGTTGCATCGATCTTAGCGCACTGTGATTTTTAATAAAATTTCTTTTATGATGTCTATATATAAAAATAGAAGTATGTATGTATGTTTGTGGGTATGTTCAGTATAAACTACAAAACGGCAAAACCGATTGTCATTAAATTTTCAGAATCTCTTCAAAATGACTTTAGGGTGGTCATAGACTATGTTCTCTACCAATTGGATCAAGAACACAAGCCTACGTGCATTTTTGACAAGTGAAATAACAAAGTCAACAAACGGAATAAGCAAATACCGTGAAACAAAGAATTACAAGTTGATCAACTCGGTAATGAACGAAGAACAAGCCAAGCCAAGTCAATTTTGTAAAGGCAACCCATCATACACTAAATTTATTTCCCACTTTGCCACACTAATACATAGGAAACCTAGCGGTTGCTAGGGCTTGTTGATTTCTTCCTTAGCAACGACCTGTGTATTCTTATGGCGGTCGGCCATCATGGATTTCAGCTGTGTCGTAGCAGCTGGTAGCACCTAACACGCATACGGCTGCTATAAATGCACTGCGTAGTAAAACTTAAAATTTTAAAACACAAATAACTTGAGTAATAATTAATAAAACGCATCATGTAAGGTGTTTGTTTTTAGTTATATTGTTGTCAGTAATAAAATAACAAGGTAAAATATAATAGTTCACTTTTAATTTGCAGTAAGAAATTTAAGAAATGTTTTGTCGAAGGCTGAAAAATTGGAAAATTATTTTCATCGAAGACTGAAAAATTA
>JARJDS010007551.1:0-13281 GCA_030264155.1 Atheta pasadenae
TGTGATAAGACGGCCATGTGTGTTGCGATATTAGCATATTAATGTTGCAATTATATTCAATATATATATTCACGATACAGATGCTGATGCTGCACGAATGTAAGTGCCAGTGTTACGAGTAGTTCCCAGTTTACGCTCGACGTTAAAAATTACTGCATTAGCTGTAAATTACAACAAATAATTTAATGGTTGTACTTTTTGAGGATGATAAATGATAAAATTGTGCATATAAATATGCGCACCTTCAGATCAAGAATCAGTTCACTCAACAACTTCATCGAGTTATATAGAACCATCAAATCGTTTTATATAAATTCTATAAACTAATAATGTATTCTTCCAATATGTTTGTTCTTGCAATTGCTTGTATTGCCATTGTTCAAGTAAACGCGTTTCCAATGGTGGAAGACCAACATGGAAATACATACTACTTGATTCGTAGTGATTCTGATCAAGCAGATAGTCATAGACATATCAGGTAATATTATCATTATTAGCTATAAAATGATTTATTGAAATATTTAAATGTTCACTAACTTTTTTTTGTTGAATGTGTAAAATAGGTCAGCTAATCCCCAACGTGAAACAACTTATGACATTGGCAACAAGCATGTTGGATTAGGACAAAAATACACCATTGATAATGATAATCATCAATTTTCTGCAAGTGCTTACGGCAGCCGTGACTTTGCCCCCAAAGGACCATTGACTACCGGACAAGGTGTGGAGTACTTACACAAACCATCAGGAAGTAACTTCCAAGCAACGGCTGAGAATACTCGTGGTGCTGGAACTGATTTCAAAGCATCTGGAACCTACAACTTCTTCCAGACTCAAGATAAGCGTGGACGTGTGGGTGTTGGCGGTGAATACGAGCGTCACTACAAAGGACCTGGTGGCACCACTGATCCTAAATATAGTGTTCTTCTTAAAGGCAGCTATGATTTTTAATTTTATTTGTTGTAAATTGAAATTTGTTGTGTTATCTGGAAAGCTTTAATATTTATATAGACTTTTTTAATAAAAAATATTTTAGAAGTCAATTTAATTTGTAAATATTTTATTCATATCTTCTCTTCTAAAACAATCTTTTTTATATTCCGGTAAAACTCAGAGAAGACTTTATTCCTCTACATAATTTGAAAATTAGGTAAATGAATGTCATGACCGTCATGACTGCTAATCAAAATTATTAACGTTGTAATATATACAACCAACTGTACACATTATAATTGCGTGCCATTGCGTCACCCAACCGGTCTTGATTGGTCTTGATCTGAAGATCTGAAGGTCATTCGAGTCGATTTTGTTCGGTTTTTGCGAAGAGGTTATGTTGTTTGTTTTCATTAATTTCACAAGATTTCCACCTGAAAATCCAACATCTAACTTACAATAATTACAGGGTAACTGCCAACTGTGAATTATGTTCACAAAGATAGTCCTAATCTGAAAAATATTGTATTTAATTGTGAGTGATTGTAACTAATAACACACAACATGTCTGTTCGATGGAATACAGACTGCTTTATTGCCATGGAGCACAGGGATCTACAGGCAAATGCCATGGCATTAAATAATACTGGATCATTTGTTCTGTTGGCAGGGTATGTGCACTACAACTACAGATTATGCCACTATTTATTATTTGATGATTATAAATATGAAATATTTTTAATTTTGTTTATTGTTGTTCATTTCAGACGTAGATATATAGCTATAAGAAATTTAGATGATACTGATACTGATAATTTAAAGAAATTTCCAAGGCAGAGCAAGTATGATGTGGGATCTGCAGAATGGAATCATACTGATCACAATAGTGAACTTTGTGTGATATCAGTAAGTTATAAAAAATGTCAACACTTTTAAACTATTTATATATTAAATTCTTACAGTGTAATCAAAGACTGGAAGTGCTAACATGGCGCTTGGGTGAACTGATTCAAACTCATTCATTAAAAGCTCACACTAGAGTTATCACAGATTTAAACTGGCATAGAACTGATCCTAATCTGCTTGCTTCGTGCTCAGTTGATACTTTTATTCACATATGGGATTTACGAGATTCACGTCGACCTACAACCAGTTTATCCGCGATTGCAGAAGCATCGCAGGTGCGATGGAACTATAAAAATCCTTATCTCCTTGCGACCGCTCATGATGGCGATATCAAATTATGGGATCAACGCAAAGGAACTGCTCCCATTCTTTATATTTCGGCTCATTTGGCTAAAATATATGGTTTAGACTGGAATCCTCTTGTAGAAACACAGCTAACAACGTCTAGTCAAGACAATACAGTCAAATTCTTTGATATAAGCTCTCCCAAAAAAGCAGAATATATTTTGAACACAACTGCGCCTGTTTGGCGAGCTAGGTATACCCCGTTTGGCACTGGTCTGGTCACTGTAGTAGTACCACAACTACGGAGAGGTGAGAATAGTTTACTTCTATGGAATACCACAAACCGCACAGCTCCCGTGCACACGTTCATGGGCCACAGGGATGTAGTGTTAGAATTTGAGTGGCGTAAAAAGAAAGATGGTGATTCTGATTATCAATTAGTAACGTGGTCCAAGGACCAAAGTTTGTTAGTGTGGCGTATTGAACCGTATTTACAAAAGTTATGTGGGTATGAACCAGAAGTCACTAAAGATGTCGTGACTGAAGATATCGTCGAAGGTGTGGAAGCTACAACAAAATATGGAAATAATACCAAACTGCATGCGTTGCAACAAGAATTTTCGTTGATGAACGTACAAATTCCAAATTTAGATCTTATTAAAATGGATGTCATTAAAAGGACTTGCACTGTCCGGGCGAAAACAAGTAATTACTTGGTTAATCTGCAAGTGTCGTTTCCTAACGCTTACCCGAATCATGTCCAGCCCAACTTTCAAGTAATCCAAGGTTCTAGTATCGATGAGAAGGCATCCAGCGACTTGATTCAAACTTTAACACACATTGCCCAACAACGAGTTCTTAAAAATCGTTCATGTCTTGAGCCATGCCTTCGACAATTGGTTACTTTCCTAGAACAGTTACCACAAGATGCAAATAAAATCTACACACCGTATTTAGAGTCACCGACTATTTTTGGTTCACACAATGATGCGTATATTCCGTTTCCGCGGACGTCCGGTGCTAAGTTCTGTTCTGTCAGTACTTTGGTTTGTTTCGGACGACCACAATCAAGAAGAATGTCGACTAAAGTCGACACTTCGACACCTAGAGCTTTATCAGCTTTGGGTAGCATAAACGGATCGAAGAGACCAAATGATCAACTCTCCGTTTCGTTGTTTTACTATCAAAAGCAAAGACCTAGGACAAAAGTGAATTCAAGAGGATTTAAGGCAATGGTGGTGGTGTATGATACATCGCCATTGTTTTTATTAAATAGGACGATTGCGAAGCAGTACATTATGGATGGAGATGTGGGCACGATTTGTAAATATAACGCGAATATTGCTGCCAAAGTTGGGCGAAGGGATTTGGTGCAAGCATGGACTTTAGCTGAGTTGGCTGCAAGTCCACAGCAGGCTGAAGAACACATGAGTTTGAATCCGCTTGGGACTCAACTAATGCAATCACTGTAAGAAATGTTTGTAATTATTGTAATACTTTTAATAATTCATAAGTTTTTGTTATAGAATTGAGCATTATGCATCACAAAATGATATACAAATGGCCGCAATGTTGTCTTGTATCTTTGGAAAAGATTACGAACAAACTGCTCGTAAACAATCATTAAAGACATTGCTGAGTCCAACATCCGTAAGTTCAATTTTGTGCACTTGTCTTCGGCTTGATGGTTTAGGTTCGATGTGAAACGTTCTTATCATCTTGACATTTTACAACTATAAATTTCGATTGTATCATTTCATTTGTTTTCTCTATTTTTCATATGATAGCAATTAATTCCTGGGAAACGGTGGCGCAAGGTAACAAATTACACGCACATTTCGGTACTCGCCGGCCTCAGGCACAGACTCACACAAGTTAGCCCTCCATTTTGATTATTTTTAACCCAATGCATGATAATTTCCAGTTTACATTTACGATTAATTAATATCACGTCCTTTCTAAATACAATTTACATTTCCGCTTTTCAAATCAAACTAAACTGCTTGAAATCTTTTGTAAATTGTAATATTTTTAGGCTAATTATGTATATATTCTGTATTTATTATAGACGGGTGGTTCTCCGTATCACACAATTCCACCAGCTGATGTTGTCGCTGAAGGTTGGGTGTTTCCCGTGTTGCGTAACGCGCGCTCTACGAGTTTGGACAATTTGAAAATCGAACCGTTTCCTGAGCAACGCTTGAAGTCTGAGATATCTTCAAGGTACGAATATTACAAAATGGCGTACGCTGAAACTTTACATCGTTGGGGTTTGCTGTACAACCGAGCTGAGGTACTTAAGTTTATGTGCCTGCAGACTGACGCCCCTAGAGGTGTAGTGTTCCTAGCTGATTGCCAGCATTGTATGCGTCCTTCCAAACAATGCGGATGTGGAAGCTGCAACAGAATATCTTTAAACTGTGTGATTTGCCATGTATCAGTGCGAGGCAGCGCTAATTGTTGTTTGGTGTGCGGGCACGGCGGACACACTAAACATTTGCAGCATTGGTTTGCTACACAAAGTGTATGTCCTTCTGGATGCGGGTGCAAATGTTTATTACAGACGGCTGATATGTTTCATAAAGAATAATCACAATGCATAGTCACTATTTTGTTCGAATTGGTTAGTTTAAGGAATATTTTTATTTATTTACAAAACAGGGTACTTTTAATAGTCGAATAATAAATGTAGTTATTTATTTTAAATGTGTTTTTTGTAATGAATCCTTTTACCTTACCATTTAGAATTTAATTAACTTTCAGGTACGTCTGCTAGTGTACAAGACAGTATGGTGATGAATGGGTTTTTGTTTTTTAGGAAAATTACCAAACGCAACTCACAAAATTCAAAAAGATAGTTCCACTTAATTTCGGCCTTTTCTTCTTCGGTTTTTGCCGCAAATATAGAAGGCTAAAACGGTAAAATATTAATACCAATAGAAAGTTAGTGACAAAGCATTCTTACAGTGCAAAAAAGTACAGTATCTGCTGTTTTTCCACTTAATCTGCAATTAGGTAAAGAACCAGTTCTGTCTGAGACTTGAATTCTCATATCAAACGATTTGTCGAGTTCCATAATTTTATTAGATGTGTTTGATAAACAAACTGGATTAGGGCAATTCTCTGTTTCGTAAATTAAACTTTTACACAATGAGCTGTAAAGTATAATAATAATACAGTAGTACCTCGTGATATGGTTGCCGATATTTTATTATGAGAACAAAAATTTCTTTCGTGACACGACTTGTTAATTTTAGTTAATTATATAATAATTTGTTTCTTACCATCTAATGCTGAATACTTTTGAAGTACCGTCAATATCAAATTTGGTAATATACGCGTACAAAATGATAGCAAATTGATTATCTTCGAACTTAGCTGAATTTGCATCGTTAATTTGATCTATTTTTTGTTGAATTTGTCGGATATTCATTACAGTTTTAATTGTTGATGCTAAAAACATAACAACATGTTAAAATGTCTGTTGTAACTATATAACAATTTTGTCTACCCTCTGGCACGAGTCCAATCAATTGATCCAATGTTGTTGAACTGTGTAGTTGCGCATTTTTTGCATATTCCTTCAACAAATTGGCTTCAGTTCCATTTGGATTTTCAGTGATTATTGTTTTCATTGAAGGTGTGCCTGTTGGACTATTTGAAAACGTCTCATACTGTACTTTACAGTCCGTAATAAACAAAACGGTTTCCCTCGGCTTCCATGTAATCGCTCGCGCATTATACTCGGTATTCCAAATGCTAATAGTCATCGCTGGGTTGGTGCGGTCAAATACAAGAATTTTACGCACTTCTTTCAACCCCTTTGCGGTTTGTACAATGCGAAGATCTCCTACTTGTCGCACTGCTACCAAGAGATCAAACAAACACCCTAAAAGTCATCAAGATCAAGTCATTAGTTGAACTTATTACATTATTATTTTAACACATTAGATATATAACAATTAGTAAAGTTACCATTTATTTGATGAATATTACTAAATATGTAATCAATGGTAGTGTAATTAAACATTGGTTTTGTGGGCAAAGCTAACAACTGCGTCAATGGTTCAACGCAATAGTCTCGAACTCGTTGAATATTTCCGTTACCATGATTTACTGTAAGATGGAACGGGCTTGTTACTGCTGGACGATATTGTTCTCCCACATCATGTGAATTACGGAGTGCCACACGTGGATTAGTAATTTCAACTACACAATAACATTTATAAAATAGCGTTTAATTGATTTATTACTGAAATATAATCGATGAGTTACCTATACTTCCAATTGAAATTACGGCGTCCATTTGGCAGACAATATCAGCTTTTCCCCAGAAAGTTACGTTGATGTAGTCGATAGGACTGTCTCGCAAAGTAAAATTCCACACTGCACGTTCTTCCGTATCTATTGCTTCATTCTGGTAGTTATGAAGCTGAATACGTCGATGTTCTTGTTTGGCAATGAGCAAACCAATTAACATTACGTTAGGTAAATCAATTTCCAAGTTTTTAATTGGAACTCGATTTAATACGGGGTTGGCCATGATAATAGTTGAAATAATGCACAATTTCACCAAGTACAACTAACTAAGACACGGTTTTTTACATTAACAAACTGAGAGTTCAATTGTTTTGTGACGCGGAGTGTGCGCATGCGCACAGTTAAATTGATAAAGAACAACTGTGTATGCAACCAGTACTAATACAGCGCGTCGTTATAAGTGTCGGTATTACAGAAATCTGCTTTAGTAGATAACCGTGTTTTGCGTTTTTTTAGGTTTCAATTAAATTTTTCTGAGTTATTAATTATGTAGACTTGTACGAAAGTCATACAAGACAGTTTTACATATCTACATGCTTGTAGAAAGACTGAAAAGTTAATGAGAAGTAAAACAAGCATGTAGGGGGCGCTAGTTTAAACATTTTGACAACGAATAAAACAATACTGGTTTATTTCTTTTATGACAATCTTACATTTTCACTCAAATGAATTCCATTTATGGTAGTATTATTCGTAAAACTCGCGAAATACAAACAATGCTCGTTTTCACGCTCGGAATTGTTTTCATGTCGCGATATCGGATCTCGAGTCCGTTCCACTACTCGCTAATGTAATTACAACGCCGTTCAATTACGTTTATGAATTTTAATTATGCGGCCTTGCAAACTTGCAAATCTGGCTGCTTATGGGGAGCTTCTCGTTCTTGTTGCGTTCTGATCCAATCGAGAACAACACGAGTGATATAAAGTATGTATAGACATTGATTTGAGCAATATGTCGAAGAACAAATGATGAAAATGGGTCAGATTGTTGGACGAGCCCATATTTTGTGCATTTTCATTTACGGTGAGCAATGACCGGGGTCAGAGTTGACATGTCTATGACTTAATCAATGTTGAATAGATGACTAGGTCGTAATTTGAATTGTTACCCAAAAAAATGAAAATGAAAGTAAAAGTTTTAACAGCATGCGTTGAAATTCCTATGTGGGTGAATTTTACGGATGATTTGATTAATATTTGGATATTATGTAAATAATCTTTTAATAACAATGTGAATCTTTTGTTTTAGAAAGGTGTTGAGGTTGCAAATGTCAAAATCTAAATTAAGTTTTGAGATTTTTACAAACAACATTTATTATTGTTTTTATGAGTCATGGGTAAACAATGTATTTTTTGCTTAAAAAATTAATTTTAAAAGGTTTAATTGTTGATTTTACTCCAGCGCCATCTATAGGATTAAAGTAGGAAACTTTAAACACTCATAACTCAAAAATGATTTTTTGTGTTCCAAAGACAAATAACTCAGACAATTTTCAACCGAATAACTTGAAATTTGGAATATATCTTGGAATATACATTGTCTTTGGAAGTACCTAAGATTTTTGCGATATATTGCATAGTTCATTAGTTATTAACAATTATTTGACAATTTTTTAGGTTAATTTTTCAGTTTTTACTCTAAAAGTGCGCCAATTTGCCAAAAATCAATATATCGCAAACATGTTTGGTACTTTTATAGCTGGTCTAATATAGAATCATAAAAAAATTTGAATTCATTATTATTACAATTATTACAGAAGCTATTTGTCCGGTCGTGGACCCTGACAAAAGAATACGCCATCATAAAAACACTGTACGGTTGTCATTTTGAAAAAAATTTGCAGCGTTTCTGAAAAAAAGCCTTTTTTGTGGTCTTAAGTAATTTCGAATTGTTGTTTTCACAACACAAAATATCGACTTGTAAAAAAGACGGGAAACAATTTCGTTACGCAATTTTTCACTCTTGATTTTAGATTTGATCGGACAACGGAATTAAAAACAAAAACAAAACCAGACAATGATGCTTATCAGTGGCCGATCACGGTGAAACAGTAGCTGGCAAGTGTAGCAAACGCGCAGCGTGCCCGCCTGCTAAGATTATTGGGAGGACGATCTTATAAAGCTGCAAGCACCGAAGAAAGCCGACCCAAACGCGAAGTAAATAGCAAACAGATTAGCAACAATTTGACAACCACAGTGCGTGTGCAATGATGTTAGTTAGATCCAAGAAAATGCAAGTGTTTTTTATTGTAAGTACACTTTATATTCTTCATAACCTGAAAAACAAAAAAATTATTTAAAATTACATTTAGATTATTTAAACATTTTTTAATTTAACACAAAGTAGTAATGGCCAGTGTTGAACAAAATTGATAAAATGTCAGAGTACTTACAAAGTGGTAATATTTTATTAACTATAAACATTTGCACTTTCAAGTTTGCATACTTTAAGTGTAATTGTTTTATAAATTACTAAATAGCTTTAGAGTAAAGTGTCAGAATCAAATAAGACAAATTCAGGCGTGTTCTCTGTTAGTTAGTCGTCAATTAATACTAAAATTAAATTAGTGTTAAGTTATTTTAATGTCGGTCTTAATTAATATTTGTGTAAAAATTAATATTCACTAAGTTTTTGCATTAAACTTACAGTTCTGATTAAAAACGGATCACCCAGTATAAGAAATAGTTTTAATTGGATAATGAATTAAATAAATTTATAGGGTTATTTAGTTTTAATTAAATTAAAGTAATATATTAACATATAGATTATGCTATAACTATTGTTTAACAACAAGAATATCAACATTAAAATATTAAATTAATTGCATCATGACTAGTTGAACCTCGTGTCGTGGTTTAACATTTTGAGATATCGTTTTAAATACTGAACCTACATGTTTCAGGTATTAATAATATCCATTTATTAATTCATAAACTTCATAAACTTTTACAAAACTTCCAATAAGATGAAGTGACAGCATGGTTGGTATTTAGCAATGCAAACATGCTGAAACTATTAAATTAACATTTTAACATTTTACTCCTAAACAATTATATGACATTTTTCCTTAAATTGCGTTTATTTGCAATTATAAACTTGAAGAGCTCAGCGTGTGAACAATGACTCATCGAAAACTATTTTTATGGGTTGAAATCAATTATTTATTATGTCATTGTACATTGTGAATTAGTTGAACTGCATAACTAACAATGAATAGAATAGATTTTTTTCATTTTATGTAGAAAACATTTAGAAGAAGCAACCAATGAAGGCAACGAAGCGAATTGTTTTGAATAAACTTTATGACACCCACTTCAAAGTTCAACTATTGGCAAATGTTCTTAACCAAACTCCCAACATTTTGCAGTGTTATATAACGAAATATAAACTAAATATAACTAAAATTGTAAATGAAATGAAACAGAACACCTAACACTGGAAAATTTAATCTTAAAATCTGAAATTCGTAACGAAAACGTTTCTATTCACTTAGATCACTTTGATTTTATATATTTTGCTTTGTTGAGGTTTGAATGATGAGATTTAGATATTTGATATTGAAACAATAGGATTGAGTATTGTTATTATTGTTGCTAAATTTTGATTAAACTTTGAAAAATCTTTGTTTAATACTTAATTCGTTGAGTTTATATCGTTTGTGACAATCCTACAATGAAAATTTAAAATTATAATTTAGATTATTGTTGAAACGTTTAAGACAATTTAACAATTAAATTTCAATCTAGATATGAGATTAGCTGCTGTGATAAATTACGAAACTTCAACACTTACCGAGAACATAATACGAAACAGTACACAGTACTGAATTAATTTCATTTTCATTATTAATTATTCAACGTGCGAGATATGCGAAAATTGCAAGTGTATGTCGTAACGGAGGTCGAGGTCGATCCATTGTTTCACAGGTTTGAATTATCATTCACGTACCATCTCAAGACAATTTCATCCGTTCCAGTTTTATGCGTACAACTTGACGTTTTGCGGTGTTTAATTTTCGTAATTGTTACTGTTTTATTGCTTTTCACATGTTGTTTACTGCTTGCAACAGTTTTTTACATTCAAATATCATCGAGATAAATAGTAATTTCTTGATTATAATGCACAAATATTACAATGAATAAAAAGAATATTTAAAGGTTTTATTATAACGTTTACTTCCACTTTAGATTTGTCTAACTAATGGTTGGTTTGAGAGCACAAGACAGAATAACGAAATGAGGAACGTGAATAGAAAAACGTTGAGTTAAAGATAGGGTGAGATTTTGGCAAATAGGAAGCGTTTGCGATGAGTATTGCCATATATGGTCATATCAGGTAGGCCACCTGTGATTTTGCGCTCGTAAGAATAAGGGTGACGGGTTGACGCATAATAGAGACACACACAAGATAGGGATTGAGTCACGTACACCACAGTATATTAAAACGATATAAACCTTCTGTTCGTGTGTTTGTGCTTAAACTCCTTCTAAACGACTGAACCGATTTTGATAAAATTTTCTCTGTGTGTTCAAGTGGGTGTGAGAAAGGTTTATATTTATAATTTGGTCTAAAATATAACAAAAATTACGCAACAAAGTAGAAAACTTTAAAATAAATAGTTGAGCTGCCGAACGTAGGCAACACCAAATACACTAAATGCGGACGAAGATACACGAAGCACAATTATCGTAACATGAGAAACAAAGAAAACGCTAAATGTGCAATTTTTTTTCATTGAAGTTGAAACATTCTGTAATTATTATAAAGATATTTATTGTTTTTTTAGTGTTTGTCAGTTTTTTGGATTGGCGCTTCATGTCAATCTTTAAACGATGACGACGATGGATTGTATCATCCAGGAAAATATATTGGCGATGATGGAGAAGATGGACAATATACTCACGATAATGCAGGTCAATATATTGTGGACAATAGTGGGCAATACAAGCATGATTCAAGTGGTGGTTACCGACCAGGAACGCCAGGATTTTTTAGAGCGAAAGGCAACTTAAATAAATTCCGAACTGGAGGAAATTTTGGAAACTCTAAATCAAAATTTAACCAAAACAACTATGATAGACCAAATAATCAGTTGACAGATTTTGAAGGTAATACGATTGTTTTAATTATTATTTTAATTTTTTAAATTTTTTTATTTGATTTTTGACTTAGATACTTTTGGACATCGAAAATCTTCAAGTGGATCTTCATCTTCTTCAATTTTTCCTGATCAGATTTTAAGTTCAACAGCAGCGCCACCAACTAGAATTTTACACAGAAAACCACTACAAGGTATAAAAGATGTTGATTTCTTCAAGAAGCCATTAAGTCATTCCGGTGGTCATCAATCAAACTTTTTTGGAGATAGCGCTGCTGGTTCAGTTTTCAATCCGAAAACTAGCCATGCAGCTATTCGTTTTCCGACTAAGTATAGTCAAGGCCGGTATGATGAGTCCGGGGCACAAATTTTGAAACAAAATGGTGATGTTGCTCCCGATGGATATCATTGGGAGTAAGTTTTATTGTTATTTTTGTTTTTATATTTTTTCTGGTATGTTTATTTTTTTATTTGTTTTAGTTTTGAAACTGAGAATGGTATTAAAGCGGAAGAAACCGGAAAAGTTGCTAATATAGGAAGTAATTTGGAAGCAATGCGTGCTAAGGGATTTTTTAAATATACAGGTCCTGATAATAAGGTTTATAGTGTAATGTACACGGCTGATGAGAATGGGTTTGTTGCCCAAGGCAATCATTTGCCTACACCGCCTCCTATTCCAGATGAAATTTTAAAAAGTTTAAGTTATAAGCGAGGGGGTGGACCTCGTGGTAAATTTTAAGTTGGGGATGATGTGTTTGATCATTATCATCATTAATTGGCATAGTTTTCATTATTTATCGACATATTATCACTTGTTTTTTTTATAACGAATTTGTAATCGTTGTATTAGACTATTAATTTATACTTAACGAAATGCTTTAAATTGTATAAACCATAATTGCGCAGATTAATAAATATTTATATATTTTGCAAACAGTTTATAACAATTAGTAAACCAGGTTTAATTGTGTTAACAAAACAGTATTTTCCGGTACCGGGAATCGAACCCGAGCCTGCTGGGTGAAAGCCAGCTATCCTAGCCACTAGACCATACCGGAGCTTGTGAGGGTGGGAGTGTTTTTGGTATTAACAACAGTAAAGAAGCTAAAAGTGTTTGGTAATTAACATTAAAAGAATGGAGGAAATAAATATTTGCTCTGGGACATGTAAATGCGCTGACGTGAGTCGTAAATATTATTTATAAATTAGATTAGGAATTATTTGCTATGTTATTAGTTGTGATAAGACATTGATTTGCCTACATGTTGAGATAATCGCGTAGTAATATTGCAATGTTATTTAATATACATATTCGTGATACAGATCATGATGCTGCACGAATGTAAGTGCCAGTGTTACGAGTAGTTCCCAGTTTACACTCGACGTTCAAAATTACTGCAATAGCTGCAAATTACAACAAATAATTTAATGGTTGTACTTTTTGAGGATGATAAATGATAAAATTGTGCATATAAATATGCGCACCTTCAGATCTAAAATCAGTTCACTCAACAACTTCATCGAGTTATATAGAACCATCAAACAGTTTTATATAAATTCTATAAACTTATAATGTATTCTTTCAATATGTTTATTCTTGCAATTGCTTGTATTGCTATTGTTCAAGTAAACGCGTTTCCAATGGTGGAAGACCAACATGGAAATACCTACTACTTGATTCGTAGTGATTCCGATCAAGCAGATAGTCATAGACATATCAGGTAATATTATCATTA